>JAJGOT010000599.1:0-292500 GCA_022457155.1 Cladopsammia gracilis | reverse complement strand
AAATTGCCTTGTTTTTTTAAAGTTTCCCGTATCCCGCGGGAGGACTTTCACTGGTCTGATTGGTTGACATGCGACCTCGCGATTTTCGGCGTGCCCGTAATCACGTTCTTGTTTTCAAATAGCCGAGTCAAGCCACTGGCATTTGGACTTCACCGGAAAAGAAATTACATTTTTCGATGGGAATTTATGTTGATATCAATTTGTGATTGAATTTTTCTTTCTGTTGTCGCTAATTTTAGAGAAATGCTTATAAAACGTGTTTAAGTTCAGTTGTAAATTCAGTCGTAATACAAGACTTACATGTCACGCAAAATTCGTTGAGAGGGAAGGGGTGCGTGACCCAGTTAAAATAAACCATAAAACGTTCTTATGCAAGCGCATGAGTACAGGCTACCAGCTAGCCTCTTGTTTGTACAATATCCGATGTAAATTAAGACGGCTTCCTGACAGCTAGCGAGGTCAACCAACAGCTCGGAAATACAGGAAGACGAACGTTAGCTCTACTAGAACAAGTGCTTTCATTTGTTTTCGAAATGTTTTAGTTCTTGAACAAAGGATAAAAAGACACCGACGTTATAATGGAAGCCTTTGTTGTCACTCGGTCTAAACACTTGAAGAAAACACCCAATGGCTTAATTGTCAACTATTAAAAAAAAATGACTATGATGTTTTTTAAAACTTGTCTAGGCTTGTCTTCCGAGATACCTAAAATACTGATATTGCGTCAAGTTTCAGGTTGTTTGATTTTCCGTGTACCTACGCACACGCATGCCGCGCAATAAATTTGGATCAAGTACGGCGATCGTGCAATCTTCCTGTATCAGTGCCTGCATTATTTT
The DNA here is from genome assembly GCA_022457155.1 of Cladopsammia gracilis. Taxonomy (NCBI): domain Eukaryota; kingdom Metazoa; phylum Cnidaria; class Anthozoa; order Scleractinia; family Dendrophylliidae; genus Cladopsammia; species Cladopsammia gracilis. The sequence continues at coordinate 291,661 of JAJGOT010000599.1, read as the reverse complement.
TTGGTACAAATTTAGTTAATGATTAGTATCCATAAAGACTTAAGTTCAATGTCATGAAAATTTATTCGCAGAAAAAGTAAATTTATCATCTCTGATCACCGTCTATGGTAACAAGAAGAACAAGAAACGCAATGATCTTTTAGTACATACTGTAAAGGTTTCTTTTTAAACCCTAGAGGAAAAATTTCCGGTTCGAAGTACGCGCAAAAAAAATTTCCGGGTCGAAGTACGCGCACGATAACATTTAAAAAGAAAAATTTCCTGGTCGAAGTACGCGCACGATATCATTTAAAATTTCCGGGTCGAAGTACGCGCACGATATCATTGAATGCCACCAAAACCAATATAATTACTTGAATTTATTCTTGATCAGCTTTGGGACGTCTTATACTTTATCAATGCGGTCAACTGAAATCATTACATAAATGAAACTTATAAGAATTAGTATTTATGACTAACAGATAACTAAAGAGTGTGCAACAAGCACGCGACACTTTAAGAGCAGTAAAATCTAGTACTACATATCCGATTGTACAATCACAAAAATAACAAACTAAAACAATAACATTACAACTAAAAGAAAAAGTAAATCATCTCTTACCAACGTTCGCGGGTCTTGATTAATAAAGCCGAAAATCTTACTCTAGCGTCTCTTGATCTAGCTTCACTCTGCTCTCAAAGGGGTCTTCGCTACGAACTAAAAATGCGGTCTAGGCGCGTCTACTTAATGTACTATCGTTATGACAACGTCAATCAAAAGGGCACAGAAACGATTCACAGCTTTCCGGTAGCTGTCAACATACTTCCAGTTACGTTTGTTTTATGATTCTAGGTGACACTAGCAATTTTGTCAACACTCAATGGCTTTATTGTCAGGCTGATGAGAATGACTAAGATTTCTAAACTTGTCTAGGCTTGTCTTTAAACGACGACAACAACAACACAGAGGCGTAGATGAAAATATACTCTTTTGACCATGTGATGACGTAAATCGTGGTAAATAAGAGACCACACCACGGAAAAGCGGTGGAAATCTGTATTTTACCACAATATTTTAAAGAAAATACGGGGAAAAAAATCGAAGTTTCGTTACAAAACGCGACAGCTAAGAAAGAGCAAACGTTGTCTTTAACTTTCTCGCAATCTGATCTGATTGGTTCATTTTTTTCAAGCGCGCGCTTTTATAGGCATTGCGTGATGTTAGCGTCAGCACCGTTGTCTGTACTCTCATACCACCCGCATCAACCAATCAGATTGCGAGATTACCGGCAATTGTGGTAAAAACTCATTACTCATGCGCATAGCGGCATGAGTCAAGGTTTCGGTAAGGTCCTTGTTTCCATTTTTAGCTTTCGTCCCGCTTTTTGTAGTCACAAATTGCCTTGTTTTTTTAAAGTTTCCCGTATCCCGCGGGAGGACTTTCACTGGTCTGATTGGTTGACATGCGACCTCGCGATTTTCGGCGTGCCCGTAATCACGTTCTTGTTTTCAAATAGCCGAGTCAAGCCACTGGCATTTGGACTTCACCGGAAAAGAAATTACATTTTTCGATGGGAATTTATGTTGATATCAATTTGTGATTGAATTTTTCTTTCTGTTGTCGCTAATTTTAGAGAAATGCTTATAAAACGTGTTTAAGTTCAGTTGTAAATTCAGTCGTAATACAAGACTTACATGTCACGCAAAATTCGTTGAGAGGGAAGGGGTGCGTGACCCAGTTAAAATAAACCATAAAACGTTCTTATGCAAGCGCATGAGTACAGGCTACCAGCTAGCCTCTTGTTTGTACAATATCCGATGTAAATTAAGACGGCTTCCTGACAGCTAGCGAGGTCAACCAACAGCTCGGAAATACAGGAAGACGAACGTTAGCTCTACTAGAACAAGTGCTTTCATTTGTTTTCGAAATGTTTTAGTTCTTGAACAAAGGATAAAAAGACACCGACGTTATAATGGAAGCCTTTGTTGTCACTCGGTCTAAACACTTGAAGAAAACACCCAATGGCTTAATTGTCAACTATTAAAAAAAAATGACTAAGATGTTTTTTAAAACTTGTCTAGGCTTGTCTTCCGAGATACCTAAAATACTGATATTGCGTCAAGTTTCAGGTTGTTTGATTTTCCGTGTACCTACGCACACGCATGCCGCGCAATAAATTTGGATCAAGTACGGCGATCGTGCAATCTTCCTGTATCAGTGCCTGCATTATTTTTTGGTACAAATTTAGTTAATGATTAGTATCCATAAAGACTTAAGTTCAATGTCATGAAAATTTATTCGCAGAAAAAGTAAATTTATCATCTCTGATCACCGTCTATGGTAACAAGAAGAACAAGAAACGCAATGATCTTTTAGTACATACTGTAAAGGTTTCTTTTTAAACCCTAGAGGAAAAATTTCCGTTTCGAAGTACGCGCAAAAAAAATTTCCGGGTCGAAGTACGCGCACGATAACATTTAAAAAAAAAAATTTCCTGGTCGAAGTACGCGCACGATATCATTTAAAATTTCCGGGTCGAAGTACGCGCACGATATCATTGAATGCCACCAAAACCAATATAATTACTTGAATTTATTCTTGATCAGCTTTGGGACGTCTTATACTTTATCAATGCGGTCAACTGAAATCATTACATAAATGAAACTTATAAGAATTTGTATTTATGACTAACAGATAACTAAAGAGTGTGCAACAAGCACGCGACACTTTAAGAGCAGTAAAATCTAGTACTACATATCCGATTGTACAATCACAAAAATAACAAACTAAAACAATAACATTACAACTAAAAGAAAAAGTAAATCATCTCTTACCAACGTTCGCGGGTCTTGATTAATAAAGCCGAAAATCTTACTCTAGCGTCTCTTGATCTAGCTTCACTCTGCTCTCAAAGGGGTCTTCGCTACGAACTAAAAATGCGGTCTAGGCGCGTCTACTTAATGTACTATCGTTATGACAACGTCAATCAAAAGGGCACAGAAACGATTCACAGCTTTCCGGTAGCTGTCAACATACTTCCAGTTACGTTTGTTTTATGATTCTAGGTGACACTAGCAATTTTGTCAACACTCAATGGCTTTATTGTCAGGCTGATGAGAATGACTAAGATTTCTAAACTTGTCTAGGCTTGTCTTTAAACGACGACAACAACAACACAGAGGCGTAGATGAAAATATACTCTTTTGACCATGTGATGACGTAAATCGTGGTAAATAAGAGTCCACACCACGGAAAAGCGGTGGAAATCTGTATTTTACCACTGACAATATTTTAAAGAAAATACGGGGAAAAAAATCGAAGTTTCGTTACAAAACGCGACAGCTAAGAAAGAGCAAACGTTGTCTTTAACTTTCTCGCAATCTGATCTGATTGGTTCATTTTTTTCAAGCGCGCGCTTTTATAGGCATTGCGTGATGTTAGCGTCAGCACCGTTGTCTGTACTCTCATACCACCCGCATCAACCAATCAGATTGCGAGATTACCGGCAATTGTGGTAAAAACTCATTACTCATGCGCATAGCGGCATGAGTCAAGGTTTCGGTAAGGTCCTTGTTTCCATTTTTAGCTTTCGTCCCGCTTTTTGTAGTCACAAATTGCCTTGTTTTTTTAAAGTTTCCCGTATCCCGCGGGAGGACTTTCACTGGTCTGATTGGTTGACATGCGACCTCGCGATTTTCGGCGTGCCCGTAATCACGTTCTTGTTTTCAAATAGCCGAGTCAAGCCACTGGCATTTGGACTTCACCGGAAAAGAAATTACATTTTTCGATGGGAATTTATGTTGATATCAATTTGTGATTGAATTTTTCTTTCTGTTGTCGCTAATTTTAGAGAAATGCTTATAAAACGTGTTTAAGTTCAGTTGTAAATTCAGTCGTAATACAAGACTTACATGTCACGCAAAATTCGTTGAGAGGGAAGGGGTGCGTGACCCAGTTAAAATAAACCATAAAACGTTCTTATGCAAGCGCATGAGTACAGGCTACCAGCTAGCCTCTTGTTTGTACAATATCCGATGTAAATTAAGACGGCTTCCTGACAGCTAGCGAGGTCAACCAACAGCTCGGAAATACAGGAAGACGAACGTTAGCTCTACTAGAACAAGTGCTTTCATTTGTTTTCGAAATGTTTTAGTTCTTGAACAAAGGATAAAAAGACACCGACGTTATAATGGAAGCCTTTGTTGTCACTCGGTCTAAACACTTGAAGAAAACACCCAATGGCTTAATTGTCAACTATTAAAAAAAAATGACTAAGATGTTTTTTAAAACTTGTCTAGGCTTGTCTTCCGAGATACCTAAAATACTGATATTGCGTCAAGTTTCAGGTTGTTTGATTTTCCGTGTACCTACGCACACGCATGCCGCGCAATAAATTTGGATCAAGTACGGCGATCGTGCAATCTTCCTGTATCAGTGCCTGCATTATTTTTTGGTACAAATTTAGTTAATGATTAGTATCCATAAAGACTTAAGTTCAATGTCATGAAAATTTATTCGCAGAAAAAGTAAATTTATCATCTCTGATCACCGTCTATGGTAACAAGAAGAACAAGAAACGCAATGATCTTTTAGTACATACTGTAAAGGTTTCTTTTTAAACTCTAGAGGAAAAATTTCCGGTTCGGAGTACGCGCAAAAAAAATTTCCGGGTCGAAGTACGCGCACGATATCATTTAAAATTTCCGGGTCGAAGTACGCGCACGATATCATTGAATGCCACCAAAACCAATATAATTACTTGAATTTATTCTTGATCAGCTTTGGGACGTCTTATACTTTATCAATGCGGTACTATCGTTATGACAACGTCAATCAAAAGGGCACAGAAACGATTCACAGCTTTCCGGAAGCTGTTACATGGCTCCCCTATATTAAATTCCGTAATTTACCCTAATCATTTTAATCTTATGACAAAATCAAAGAAGATTGTCTCAATGTTCAGCTTATTTATGATTGTTCATGGTTCTTTTCTTTCACTGTGTTGGCTCTGCAGAGATAAGGAGTACCAGCTTTTGAATCGGTCTCTCTATTGTTGTCAAGGGTTGGCTCCTACTTCCATTGGACATCTAGACTACGAGTAGTCCCTCCTTTTTCCTCAGGGATAGTAGAGCGAGCGACACGCGAGCGCGCGTTAAAATCACCCCACGCGAGAAAGATGAGAAGGACGCGCGGCGGCGAGAGAGAAAAAGGAGGGAGTCCTCCTTTTTCTGTCTCCCCGCCACGCGTCTCGCCTTTCTCGCGTGGGGTGATTTTCACGCGCGCTCGTGTTTCGCTCGCTCTACTATCCTTGAGGAAAGAGGAGGGACTACTCGTAGTCTATTGGACATCAGTTCCTTGCTACCAACTTCCAGCTTCACCTTGCGCACCAGTCCATCTTCGTCAGGCAGAACCTCAACTACTCGGCATACTTTCCACTGGTTTCTGGGTGTGTCATCGTCTTTGACGATAACGACATCATTCACTTGTAGATTTCTCCTGGGCCGGGTCCACTTCTGCCGTTCCTGCAAAGAAAGAAGAAATTCCTTCTTCCATCTGCTCCAGAATTCGTTGGTTAGGTGCTGCACTCGTCGCCACCATTTTCTTGAATAGAGGTCAGCGGACTTGAAAACGCCCGGCGGAGGCAAAACAACCTTTGTCTTCATGGTGAGGAAGTGGTTCGGGGTAAGCGCTTCTGCTGAGCCTGGTGATGTGATTGCATCTGTTGTTAGTGGTCGGCTGTTATCCACCGCCTCTGTTTCACACATGAAGGTTCGCAGAGCTTCGTCGTTCATCTGCTGGCCGTTCTTTTCTAGCAGGGCTGAGATCACGCTTCTTACAGTTCGAATTTGGCGTTCCCAAATTCCGCCCATGTGGCTGGCAGAGGGGACGTTAAACTTGACCTCAATCCAATCACAGTTCTCCTTCAGCATTTCTGCTTTCACTTTATCTTGGTCCATTTCGCTAAGCGCTTGCTTCAGTTCTCTTCGTGCTCCGATGAAGTTCGAGCCATTGTCGCTGCGCATCTGGCGTACAGGGCCAAGCCTGCATATGAAGCGGCGAAGGGCGTTGATGTAGGAGTCAGTCTCCAAAGAGTTTGCAACTTCAAGATGTATGGCTCTTGACGCGAAACATGTGAATAGAACTCCATAACGCTTGAGTTCTTTGCGTCTTTCCTTTATGTACCAAGGCCCATTGTAGTCAACTCCACAATACGTAAAGGGAGGCGAAGGTGTCAGCCTGTCTGCTGGGAGATCCGCCATTTTCTTCTCCTAGACCTTTGCTCTGAGCCTTCTGCAGGTGACACATTCATGGATCATCTTGGAGACCATTAAGCCACCGCCTATTATCCAGTAGCCAGAGGAGCGAATCTCGTTGAGGGTGATTCTCTTTCCCTGATGAAGGGTTTTCTCATGGACGTGTTGCGCTAGGAGCTTGCTAACGTGTTCTTGACTTGGCAAGACAACTGGATGTTTCATTTCTTGAGATGTGCTTGCTTGTTTAATGCGTCCACCAATTCTCGCCAGATTGTTCTGATCTAGGAATGGATCTAGGCGGGAAAGTGGGCTGGCTTCTTTCACCTCATCTCTTGCCTTTGGGTTCTTCAGTTTACTGATTTCTTCTTTAAAAGCTTCGTTCTGCACATGTCTTATTATTTCTCGCTCTGCTGCGTCAAGCTCCTCCACATTTACTGGTGTGTACTTGCGTTGTGCAGATCTTGTCTTCACTCTCGTCGTGGTTGTCTTCTTTCCGTGTACTTGGTTCAATAGAATCTTTCGATACCGCAGGCATACAGCTAAGGCCCGCTTTGCTTTGAGCCAGCTCGAGAAGTAGTTCAGGCGTTGAAGCAGGGTCACGTGTTGCTTGTTGTTAGCAGCACTTGTGGCTAACGATGATGATTTCTTTACTTCTTTGTCGTCCGGCTTGAGAGGTTCAGGTTCACTCTTTTCAAAGTTATTCCAGCTACCACGGTAGTCCCATAGGAATGAAGGTCCTCGTAGCCATCGTGAAGATTGATGCAGGTCTTTTGGACTCAGACCACGAGAGGCATCGTCAGCAGGGTTGTTCTTTCCATCAACATAGTGCCACTGTTCAGGTACAGCACGTTCTCTGATTTGTTGCACCCGGTTCGCAACAAAAGTATGGAAGCGGCGTGCGTCATTCTGGATGCATGTAAGCCTGGACGACTCTACTATCCGTCCAGAACACTTCTTCTACTTCGTCGAATCTAAGCTCTCTGCTCAGCATCTCACTAACTCTAACGGACACCACAGCGGCTGCTAGCTCAAGGCGTGGTATGGTGATCAGCTTTAAGGGGGTCACACGTGCCTTCCCCATCACCAGTAAGCACTGTACTTGGTCGCTTACGTCCACGAGGGGAGGTACGAGCACTGTCCATACCCTTCAGTACTAGCGTCAGAGAATCATTCTCAATGTTCCATTCTATTCCAAGCACACGTTCAGGTGGAAGCAGGTCACAGCTCAAATCAATCTCCTTGATCTCTTTTGCCCTTGATTCCACGGGTATGGACTCGACAACCTCCTTGCTATTGGATGTGAACTTATGGAGTCTAAAGCCACCTCTCTTGCATACCTCAGTGCCGTTCTGGATTAATTCAATAGCTTCTGGTGCCGTAGGGACAGACTTGAGCCCGTCGTCCACGTAGAAATTCTCCCTAATGAAGGAAGCTGCCTCAACTCCAAGGTCCTTTGCACCATCTTCAGCAGCGGTTCTTAAGGCTAGATTAGCGCATCCTGGGGAGGACGTAGCACCAAACAAGTGCACCGTCATTCTGTATTCTGTTGGATCCTTCGTGGTGTCTCCTTGATCCCACCAGAGAAATCTGAGAAGGTCGCGATGCTCTTTATTCACGTGAACCTGGTGGAACATTTCCTCGATATCACAAGCAAAGGCCACGGGTTCTTGTCTGAAGCGACAAAGGACTCCTAACAGAGAATTCGTCAGATCAGGACCTTGCAGGAGATGGTGATTAAGGGAGTGGCCTTGAAACTCTGCTGAGCAGTCGAAGACGACGCGCAGTTTCTCGGGCTTCTTAGGATGATACACCCCATGATGAGGGATGTACCATACGCTGCTGCCTTCCTTCGGGGGCCTTCTCTGCGTGTCCGTCTTGCAGCATTTTCTCCATGAATGCTACGTAATCATTCTTGTACCTTTTGTCGCTGTTAAATCTTTTCTTCAACTGGTTCAATCTGGCTTCATGTCTCATGAAGCAGGTATCGCTTTGATCGTCAAGTACTGCGTACACCTTCACTCGGTGTTCTGGGTTGTTCTTGTGGTAAACGAAGACAGGGAGAATCATGGATGTCGTAGTGTCACTACAGTTCACACAATTATTCGTTGCTTTGGGGGCATCATTCTTGGGTTCTTCGTTTTTGTCCTCACGAGTGGGGCGGTGAAGAACGGTCGCATGTGGCTTCTTGCATAGGTCGCACCGGGTTTTGCGTCTGCAGTATCGTGTCGTATGGCCTGGACCGAGACAGGAAAAACATAGTCCTTTAGCCATACAAAGGTCGTGTCTCTCTTTCACTTGCTTTTCTAGGAAACTCTTGCACTGATTGAGACTGTGTTTCTCTTTACATAGTAAGCACGAACTTCCACCCCTCTTGTCCGTGGTATTCTTAGGTGGTAGTTCGTCGCCCTGTCCAAAGTGGGTGGTGCTGCGTCGTCCTCTCCCATCTCTGTTGTCGGGACTCCATTTCGTTTTGTCAGAATAGAGACTTCTTTCCTTCTCTAGTCCCTTTCTTGTTGAGTTTAAAGCATCACGGGAGAACACAGGATGATTTACATCAAGAGATGCTTCTTGTAAGAAGTCGACGAAATGTGCAAAGGTGTATTCGCCTTGCCTCGCTTCTACCTTCTTTGCGCTTTCTCTCCACTTATTGCTGTGGTAAATGGGGAGGCGAGCCGCAAGCTCCCGGATCATGGAGTAACTCTCAAGTTCCTTGAGGTACTTAATAGATTTCATGGTTTCCTGCGTCATGACAAGGAAGTCGCTAAATTCTTGGAGGTCTGCGCTGGTTACACACGGTGGCCAGTTTCTCAGCTTATTTCTGTAGGCTTCGTAAATTCGGAAGGGATCTCCAAAATGCTCTTTCAAGGTTTTTCTGGCCCTGTTATAGGCGTCTTCAGAACGCAATCCTAGAAGACCGCTGATCGCCTTTTGCGCCGCTCCGCTCGTGTACTCGCCCAGGTAGTAAAGCTTGTAGTGTGGGCGGACAACTTGATCTTCTATGAGTGCGTCAAATGCGTTCTCCCATTTTGGATAATCCAGAATATCTCCGTCAAATACTGGGGGCTTCGGTACTGGAACAGCCATCCGTCGTAATAATTCGACTTGCGTCTTTTGAATCTCTGTATTTTCTTCTTGAATACGCCAAAGCTGGGAGTCATACTGTTCGGTGACCTGTTCTTGTCGCTGATTGGACCATATTTCGGGGAGAAAAGGCAGGAGTGTTAACATTCAGTTGCGTGGCAACATCAAGCGGTAATTTTGCGGTTGGACTTGAGGTTTTTGTGTCCACATTACAAGGTTTAATTGGCGTGTTTGCGGAAATGTGAGGGGAATCGGTCTGATCGTATCTTTGTTCCTTGTTTCCATCGGAAACACAGCTTGTTTTCCTTTGCAGATTGGCGGTGAAATTAGATTTGGGGTTTCTTGGCTGAGTTTGTTTTTCTGTTTGATCAACAAAGTTCGAGGCTTCGCGTAAAGTTAAGGTATCATTTAATTCGGATTCTTGTAAAATTTTCTGAATAGCTTCGGCCGCGGAAAGTTCTCCATGCAATTCCTGCTGTTCATTTAAACGATCCAGCTCCTTTTCCTGTTGTTTTAACTCGTCTCGCCGCCTGTCAATTTCCTGACATTTTTTCAGAGTTTCCAATTTTGCCTTTAGTGTCGCGGTTTCAATAGCTGCGCGCTTTGAAGAAGAAGTTGAAGATGCCCGTACGGACGATTGGGTTGTTTTAGAGCGCGTTGATCTCTGGGAGAGGATTTCACTTCTTTCTGATTCTTTGTCTTGTATTTTTACCTTGATGTCAGCCAAACATTCTAAAGCGGCATAGTTTAAAAGGACGTATTCATCATGTTCTCTCACAGGGGGCCCACACAAACTGTGTGACCGTTGTTCGTATTTTTAAATTTAAAGGAAATGTATGGGAATATCGAAAAGGTTCACTTATCGTAATATACTGCGATGAATATTTACTTACAAGATCAAAATAAACCTATTTTTACCTGAAATGTTGTGTGGTGTCATTCTTGTAGCTGAAAACGGCGAATTTTAGCGATTTGAAGGGTTTTGCATCGGACGTTTACTATGTAAACGTCCGATGCAAAACCCTTTTCCGATGCAAAACCCTTCAAATCGCTAAAATTCGCCGTTTTCAGCTACAAGAATGACACCACACAACATTTCAGGTAAAAATAGGTTTATTTTGATCTTGTAAGTAAATATTCATCGCAGTATATTACGATAAGTGAACCTTTTCGATATTCCCATACATTTCCTCTAAATTTAAAAATACGAACAACGGTCACACAGTTTGTGTGGGCGCCCTGTGGTTCTCTCTGTTCCTTTTCGTCAAGTTTTAATCTAATTAATAGATCAGTCACGTTTTCATGTGTGGCCTTAAAGTTGTTTAGATCAGCTTCTAAACCTTCCTTGCAGGCGATGAGTTGAACCAAATCTGCTGGTTCCCTTAGTGAATTATACGTTCCGTCTATCCGGGATCGGAGATCTTTCGCTGCTCTTAGTTTCTTCCTTTCGACGATTTCTAAGTCGAATTCTAAGCCTTTTTCAGTGCGGTTTTTGCTCCGACGTTCCGATCGTTCTTCGAATTCTTTGCCATCAACGTGGCTGCTTTCTTTTGCTCCTTCGGCACGTAAACCATTAATTTCTTCACTATCTTCTACATAAATGGAATCCATTTTGTTTGTTTCAAGCAATACGAGTCATGCAGATTCCAATCCTTAGAGTTCGTTTAACCGTCGTTGTTAACTGTAAAGGTTTCCTTTTAAACTCTAGAGGGAAAATATTTTCCGGTTCGTGAGGGCCGGGTCGAAGTACGCGCACGATATCATTGAATGCCACCAAAACCAATATAATTACTTGAATTTATTCTTGATCAGCTTTGGGACGTCTTATACTTTATCAATGCGGTCAACTGAAATCATTACATAAATGAAACTTATAAGAATTTGTATTTATGATTAACAGATAACTAAAGAGTGTGCAACAAGCACGCGACACTTTAAGAGCAGTAAAATCTAGTACTACATATCCGATTGTACGATCACAAAGGTAACAAACTAAAACAACATTACAACTAAAAGAAAAAGTAAATCATCTCTTACCAACGTTCGCGGGTCTTGATTAATAAAGCCGAAAATCTTACTCTAGCGTCTCTTGATCTAGCTTCACTCTGCTCTCAAAGGGGTCTTCGCTACGAACTAAAAATGCGGTCTAGGCGCGTCTACTTAATGTACTATCGTTATGACAACGTCAATCAAAAGGGCACAGAAACGATTCACAGCTTTCCGGTAGCTGTCAACATACTTCCAGTTACGTTTGTTTTATGATTCTAGGTGACACTAGCAATTTTGTCAACACTCAATGGCTTTATTGTCAGGCTGATGAGAATGACTAAGATTTCTAAACTTGTCTAGGCTTGTCTTTAAACGACGACAACAACAACACAGAGGCGTAGATGAAAATATACTCTTTTGACCATGTGATGACGTAAATCGTGGTAAATAAGAGTCCACACCACGGAAAAGCGGTGGAAATCTGTATTTTACCACAATATTTTAAAGAAAATACGGGGAAAAAAATCGAAGTTTCGTTACAAAACGCGACAGCTAAGAAAGAGCAAACGTTGTCTTTAACTTTCTCGCAATCTGATCTGATTGGTTCATTTTTTTCAAGCGCGCGCTTTTATAGGCATTGCGTGATGTTAGCGTCAGCACCGTTGTCTGTACTCTCATACCACCCGCATCAACCAATCAGATTGCGAGATTACCGGCAATTGTGGTAAAAACTCATTACTCATGCGCATAGCGGCATGAGTCAAGGTTTCGGTAAGGTACTATCATTATGACAACGTCAATCAAAAGGGCACAAAAACGATTCACAGCTTTCCGGAAGCTGTTACATCAACAGCAATAACTCAAACTCGCTTCGTTTAATTCAGTTCACGACTCCATCAGGGGTTCGAGTTCTCAAGAAACTTGACGACTGCAAAGAGCTGCAATCGGCTTCTTACGAATGGACAGAGTACGATGGCTTGCCTTCTTCAGAGGATCTCAGTGCATTTGTAGCCGATTTCGAAATGGACGCTGTTAATAAAGAGGCTGGACAAACTCTGCCATACTTGTACTACGAAAATGTTTCAATCAACAACCACCTGTGACGTCAGATGAGATGACATCAGATAACGTGACGTCATCACAAATTACGAGTTTAAACGATGTGATATGTCGATTGACTCAAACTTCATTTAAAGAGGATTACGCAGAGTTTACCGATCTTCCTTCTTCCGAAGATTTGGACGCTTTCTTGGCTGACATGGAGCTCGATTGTGAAAATATACCAATGGGAAGATCGTTATCGCCTACCGTGCTGCCATGGGATCTGACGACGCCTTCCGCAACAAACTGTACCACAAGGCCGAGGAGTGTACAACTTTGAAAAGTAATGAGTACCGGATCCAAAACATTGTGGATACAGATCACACTAAACAATCGAAAAACATTTTGAACTTAAGTGAATTATACGAAGATAATATTGCCAAAGAAGAGGCCATCTGTGATGTCAAACTAAGCAGTGATTTCTTTTGTGGGCTGGAGGATTCTGTAGGGCGTCACCGTGTATCGAATAAAATGGTCCACGACATTGAATCTTCAGATTCACAATTTCTACGAGACTGTGAAAGGGTTTGCACTGAGTTCACTGAAGATGTCTGTAATGAGAAAGATAGAATAGAAAACAGTGAAAGGATCCCATCCCCTGCTCATTTACACAATGATTTAGTCTTGAATAATCAACGAAGATCTACTCATTGCCCTGAAGAAAGAAGGAAACAAAGGAAGAACTTCTGGATCTACTGATGAGTTACATGAAGAACACATCGTTTGTAACATGTCACTGGAACACGAGGGGACGAACATAATACGGTCACATGACCGTGATACAAATGAAACAGAGGTCCAACAAGGAGGCCAAATCACTTGTAAAGTATGGACGCCTGTTAATCACCATGTCTAGAGGTGAGATATCAAACAATGGTTTTGAGATGATGGCCTTCTCGCCTGATCTGTTTTCTCAATCGACGTCTCCCTCGTGTGGAAGAATTTTGCTCTGAATCATCAAATTTGTTCTCTTCTCTAAGACTCATCAATGGAGAATCAAGGCGTTCAAAGAGTACGGAACACTTCATCGGAACACCCGACCTGTTTTCTTCCGCAAGAAGTCCTTGCTGCCACACCCATTCTTGCAGCAAGCAAGAGTTGAACTCAGTATCTTTGTTTTCGCATATCTCTTCTACATCACCACATTCCTCACGTGCGCAACCAGCCTCGCTTCCAATTTCGAATGAAAGCGAGGTTGATACACAGCCAATCGTAAACCACCGCGAAGTTGAAAACAATTTTGTCCAGAATTCACAAACTTTAAGTTTTAATTCTACACCTTACAGAGTAACCTTCAAAACGGATGGACGCCGGCTGGAGTTTCGCCGTTCGTTATCTGACTTCAAAGGAACAAGTCTTTGTTATGAGGAAATCAGTGTCCAAGGATCGCCAATCCTGTTCTCTCCGATGTCAAGCAGCAGTTTATGAACTGTACCTTCACCAGTTCCCAGCTCTTCTTTATTTCGTTGAAACGAGCAGTCTATCTAGGTTTAAGTGTCATATTAGATGTAGGGATCTTACTGAACTGATAAACGGCAACAATTGCTCTGCGTGTGTTATTTGTACCTCTTAAGTTGTGCCCGTGTTCTGAGAATTGTTTTTTATTATTTTAGAATATTGTAAATGTATATATAATATATATAGGATTATACTATAGCTTCTTTTATAGCTTTCTTCTTTCTTAACTTTTATTTATCATACTATTAATTATTTATTGTATCTCTGTTTATGTTGTGTCCCCAATTAGCGCTAGCTAAATACATTGACACATGAATAAAGTTCATCATCATCATCATCATCATCGTCATGCGTTATAGGTCATGTGATGTGGAACTTCTTTCAGGTCTCCCAGGGCCTTCACAATAATGTGAGGGTGGCACTTTTAAAATATTAAAGTAGCTTAGCCAATAAACTTCTTTATTTCGTCATGCGTTTTAGGTCATGTATGTGGACCTTCTCCCAGGTCTCCCAGGGCCTTCACAGTGATGTGAGGGTGGCACGTAATAGCGTTGCTAATAAACGTAGGGTCCTGAAATAAAAACTCTTAAAATGACTAAATCGTTTTGTTACAACTGCGTAAAGAAGATTGTTGCACAGTTCCCTCTGTGGCGAATGGCCGGACTTAAAAAAAGACGGTGAAATTTGAATGAGAAACGTGCAAAATTTATGAAATCAATAGTTTGATGGTGTTTGTATCATCCGAGGTTTTCCGGCTTTTTGTCTTCGTCCTGTGATTTTAAATGCGTCTTCAAGACGCCCGTGTGCAGCTACTGGCGATTTTTCGTACGATTTCGCAGAAATTTGTTTCAGAGTTAATAACTGTGAGGTGCGCAACGCGCGTGTAATGTCGGCAAAAAAAGCTGCCTTAAGGAATCTCCAAGTGAAACGTTAATGTGTTTTATGCTGACATCAAGTGTGCCTCGCTTCAAAGACATGTCAAAACCGCGATCATATCGCCATCAAATCTGAGAGAAAAACGCTGGTAGTTTGCACAGGCGATCAAGATTTCAGGAAATAATACTTAAAATCGTTGTTGAAATCACATTAAAAGGGCTCTTTGATAAGCAATAGGTGTTGTAAAACTAAGCCAAACCGTTAGCTCTGCGCATTCACAACACCACAACAAACGGCAAAAACGTAAATAAAAACCAGTGGCAAGCTGGGAAACAGGACCGGTGCCAAACGCGGGAAAACATCTGACTCGTCCCCAATCGTCCCTCCTGGCCAAACGCAGAAGACGCGCGCGAGATAGACGAGGAACGAGAGAAGCGCGATCGAGGGCATCGCAAGGGGTAATGGGCAGGAGGAAAAGGAAAGGGAGAGACCCTCTCTTTCCTTCCCATCACCCCTCGCGCTCCCCTCGTTTATTGAGAGACGACTGGGAACGAGTCAGGGGACATGCAAATGGCACAAGCGTTAGCCTGCGCAGCTGGCGGTTTTGTTGGCGCGCGCGATGCCGAATTTGCGAGCGACGAAGTCGCAGGGGAATGGAGAGGAGATCGAGAAGGAGAACTTTCTTCCCTTTCGGCTTCGCTGTTCGCGAATTCAGCATCGCGCACGCCAACAAAAAAACGCCCGTTACGCAGGCCAGCCAAATGTAAGGAAATATATCAAGCTCCGGAAAACATGCATGCAACTGGCGCAAAGCGCAACAGAGCATAAGTAAATTAACAATCTCTATTGACCTCTATTTTTTGACGCTTTTGTTGGCAAACCTTCTGCTCGACCTTCAAACATATATTAATGGGTGATTTCACATTTTTACACAACACCAAGCTAACAAACCAGAAAATGCTGTTATTCCCCTCAAGTTTGTCTTATACCTTGACCCAGTCCAAAACGTTCTGTCGGTTTGTCATGTACCGTGAGAAAGAGATTGCGAGAAAAGCCCAATAAAATAAAATGTGTACTAATTAAAGAGAATGTGTTCATCGCAGTTATACGGCAACTGAAGGAGTTGCAATTACAGTCTTAAAAATATTTTCGGACCTCGAAAATAGGTGTAGTAGGCTCCTTTTTCTTCTCTTCTTTTCAGCCACTTGCGTATCCATCGTTTTCGGTCAACATAATTACACATTTCTTCATCTAGTAACATCATTGACAGTAGTAGAAGCTTCTTTTTCCTAACCATAGAGCCCGCCATCTTTCTTTGCTCGTATACTAGTTCCCAGGTGTCCTTAGTGATTTCAGTGATTTTTATACCTCAATCCGTTTTGTGTGCACCAGCTTGCGTACTGTCCCTGCAACATGCGCCAGTATGCTGTGCACACGAAGGGGCTTGTCCCCGCAACATGTCCCCTAGTGTGTGCCGGCCTTAAATTTTCACAAAGTTCTAATAGATAGATAGCTTGTCTCAGGTGAATTTATTACACGAAAGACAACACTCACGAGTCAAGAGCAGGAAGTGAAACATGAAAATTTCGTTTTATGAGTTGATAAGTTCAATTGGCCACCGTAAAGAGATTCAAAAGATGACGTTTATTAACTGAGTTGATAAGTTCAATTGTTCACCGTAAAGAGATTGAAAAGATGACGTTTATTAACTGAGTTGATAAGTTCAATTGTCCACCGTAAAGAGATTCAAAAGATGACGTTTATTAACTGAGTTGATAAGTTCAATTGTCCACCGTAAAGAGATTCAAAAGATTAATGTTTTCTTAACGAAGCCCCTTCATGTATGATAGTTTAAATGTGTCTGTTATCATTAGATGAGAACCTTAATTCCAAATCTGTTCATGCGTGTGTTTGTGCCTGTACATAAGGCTGCCACTAGAGAACGGCCAGAGTGCGCGGGAAAATAAAAACTGGGATGGTGATAAATTATCGAGCGTTCCGATTTGTGGCGGGAAGATATCCCCCAAGGATGGTTTGGGCGCCCCCAAGGTAATTATTAACGTCACCCGTTCAAGTTTCGCTTTTGTAAACAGTTGCTACCATTTCACTGACTTTTAATTTAATATAACGTGATAAATTTTCTCTCAATGTACTATGCATCTAAATGATTTTAATGTCTCTGCCTTTTCCCCTTTTTTCGGGGCAGTGGGGGGGGGGGGGGGGGAGGTGGGGCTATCTTCGTAAGTATGGTGAAGGCCGGAGATCTGGAGATAAATCCACTTTATTTGATGGACAGATTATACGCGAACAATAAGCTACTATATACATATAGTTTGCGAATACCGTCCCAGCCGAACGCCCCTAGTGGCAGGGAGTGACGAAAGCCAGAGGTGGCACTATTCGCAGGCTAACAAAGAGCAAAATACATAGTTATATTAATTCTGTACTTTCTTTCTTGCGTTCATTTTCTCAAGGATGCCAGTTGTTTGCCATTGTGTGTATAAGTGCTGTTCATAATCGTATGAAGAGAAAAAGCACACAACTCCACCAGGGACAACGGCAAAAATGTTGATAAGTAGTCGCCCTAATTCCTCTTTCTAAAACAAAGATGCAGATAAATAATCGAAAGAAGTTTTGATCTTTGCACAAAATATAAGTTAACATGCCAACAAAAATAAATGCGAGAATCTTAAATAACCTAAAAATCATATAAAGATGGATAATTTTCCTGATACAAAGGAAAGGGACTCAACCAATAAAACATGAAAATCGCAGAGATATAAAAGATGTAATTCAGCTGAAATAAGTATGCTATAGGGAAAAAAATCGAGACGGACATTAAAAAAAAAGATAAAACTGAACGGTACTAATTGTTTTTTTCTTCGAGAAAATAAAACAAAATTAAAAAGAAAACAAAAATAGAAAAAAGAAAAACAGGGCCGAGTTCGACTATCTCGACCGGGCTGTGAACGGCTGCCTATTCACAGGTGCTATCCCACTACTGTTTGACGCGGGAGCTTTTGCCTGCTGTGTTTCCACCCTGGGCCGGTTCGCTCCTCTTTAACCAACCTGGAGAACTCAGACTCCTCCGTGTTCCCCCATATTGACGCCAACTACATAGGACAACCGCCCCCAGGAATCCCGATCTCAAGCCGTTCAGACACCCCAGCCTCCAAGTAGCTGGATTTCGTTTCCAGGGTCTCTCATCTTCCCCCCTGGGAACGAGGTTGGGGAACTTTCTTGTTACCTCGTTTTGAAGTAACCGGAAGTAAGAGTGAACAACAACTTCCGGTGACGTTAAAACAAAATGGCGGAGACAGTGGAGGGATAATCTCCGATATTTTTTCTGCTAAATTCTTCAATTAGAACAAGAAAAACCGGTCAACTTTGAGTCTACGTTTACAGAACAAGTCATATTTTGAATTTAGAATGATTATCTTCACCTTTTGGTTGGAAAACGGCTGGGTTTTTTTTACGATTTTCAACGAACGTTAAGCTTTATCATGTCCAACTTCACTCAGTGCTTTAATCCAACATTGCATTGCAAGAAGTTATGGTGTTAAATATGGCTTTAGTCCTTCTGTTTGAAATTCCAGAATTTTGTTTTGACAAAAACACGTCTTCTATGTATGTTTTAATGGCGTTTGGTGGCCAAGAATGGTGGAGCTGTCTTACCAATTCAGCCAATTGCAAATCTCTGGACTGGTACGTAAAATCAAGCTCCTTGCCTGCCGGACCTCTATCCAGCGCTACTGGGAGTAAATGTTCTGGAGGGATTACATGCCCTGAAAGCATTTAATGAAGAAACCTGGCTTGATTATCTAAGCTTCATTTATGTACCAGTCAATTCCAAGACCGCCCATCCCCCCCCCCCCCCCCCGGGCATACCCCGGGCATTTGACGAGAGGTTAGCTCCGCATAGTGGGGCATTTGACGTGAAACGAGGCCCGACGGGGCGGGCATTTGACTTTAACAAAAACGTTGGTTAGCGGTCGCAAGGTAAAAGATTTCGTAATCCATTCTTTCCGGTTCCACGTGTCTGTTGCGTTTTTTTTTATTAACGGACAAAACGAAAGTGACTAAGCAAGATCTTTGTTCACATTTAGTATTTCGAAACATATGTTCGTTCTATTTTTTCGCTGCAACTAAATCTAGCTAAGAGATATATAAACAACAGACGACAGCACAAGCAAAGATTTAGATATTTAAAGTGAATATAAAAGATAATATACGATTTATATGTTGGTCGAATTCAAAACCACAACTGAAATAGTGGCATGCATCTTACAGCGTACGTGATCTCACCTCGAAAACAATCCGAACAGCACCAGTTTATAGATTTGTCTTGGCAAGTCTACAAAATAATGTTAAAGAAAACCATCCAGATCGGCTAAAAATTGTTTTGACTTCGCAAATAGTGTTTAAGAACAACTTCAGACTTTACATACAGGCTTCGTTGGCACCGAAGTTGCCAACTTCGTTTCAAAGTTCGCAATTTGGTTGGCAAACTGACAAATGTAATTGAGGCCAAAGTAAGTTGAAATCCACTGTAACTGCCCGGATGGTGGGGCATTTGACGCTCTGTGAAGCCCTGTACGGTGGGGCATTTGACCGTATAAACTGCCCACATAGTGGGGCATTTGACAATTTTTTTTTTTAAAAGTCAAATGCCCGGGGGGTTGCCCGGGGGGGGGGATGGGCGGTTTTGGAATTGACTGGTACATTAATTACGATATTGAACACGCTCTCAAAATGCAAATAAATTCTGAGATCAGAATAAATTGAAATAATTGCCATACCACAGGAAAACTCCACAATGTTTTCAATAATTATGATAACTGTTAACAAACATTCTTTTTGTTATTCAAATGTGCCAACCACTGGAACAAAAGAACCCTTTGTTTTGGCAGCCAATAAGGCTCTGGTTGGCACATTAATAACAATTGGTGACATCATTGATATTTTCCCTATAGGAAGTCCTGTACAAGTGAGCAGTTGGTCTTTGAAATCTGACATCTTAAAGGTATGATAAAAACATAATATTTATAATGAAATGAGTACATTTTACATGGTTTTGCCTGCGAATAAAGCTGCTCCTCAATATTACTGTAAGCCAGCCTAAAAACAAAAATATGAAAACATTGTCTATAGTGGACGAGCACTGGGCTATCCAGCAGTGAATTTGCAGCAGCTAATTTACAGGCGCACCACTCAAATAAGGAAACAAATGTTGCAAATAAGTTTGAACATAACAGGTTATTTTTGGATTCATAAAAGCGTGGCCGAGGAGTTGGAATTCGGGTCTACTGTGAAACAACTCCAGCTACAGTGTAGTTGTCAGAACGGGACTTGAACTCAGGACTTCCCGATTTGACGTCCAGCACCCTAACCACTTGACCATGCTGCCGCTCTTGGGCGAAATAAAGCATCTGCCATGCATTGTACTCCACAATATGTATGTTCAATAATCACAGCCCTTGTCATTACAGGCTCATCACATAACCTTGCTTTGGTAGCATTCAGATGCATGACAAACCACCAGGATTCAAGGAATTGGAACATCTCCATCTGGGTCTTAAAGGTTAGTATTTGGTTAAATTTTGGAACACAAGGGAAATACAAATTGAAGAGCTGAAGGCATAACCACCTGTTTAATTTTGGCATTTTCCCTGACTCAGAAATTGTGAGGGATTTTTTCACCAAAAAGCATTTTGTTTCTCTTAAAATAATAGCTGGTTAATTTTAGTTGAAGTAAAAGAGATCCAGTTGGACCAAAAGATTCCACATCATTCTGTGACTTTCAAACAAAAAATTGTCAAATAGGGTGCTTTTGAATGAAAATGTTTCGGTCCCCTCTGGATACTTGCCATGTGGCTGAATGACCCACCCTGCCTAAGTAATTAATTATTTACCTAGTACTCAGTACTTAGTATACTTACTTGTGGAGGTGCAGTGGTGTCATAGTACTCAGTACTTAGTATACTTACTTGTGGAGGCGCAGTGGTGTCATAGTACTCAGTACTTAGTATACTTACTTGTGGAGGCACAGTGGTGTCATAGTACTCAGTACTTAGTATACTTACTTGTGGAGGTGCAGTGGTGTCATAGTACTCAGTACTTAGTATACTTACTTGTGGAGGCGCAGTTGTGTCATAGTTAGTGCATTGGATTTCAGATCTGAAAGTCAGTTGTTCAAGGCCTGGTCTCGGTGTTCATGTTGTTTCCTTAGAAAAGATAACTTTACTCCACATAGTCTCTCTCCACCAAGGTGTATATAAATAAGCACTGGCAACAAAATTCTGGGGGGTTAACCCTGCGATGGACTAGCATAGCATCTAGGGGGCAGGGCTCGTAATTGACACTCGCAAACTTGCACAAATGCAAGTGGTTTTTGGAAGATGTGAGTCAAAAAAATATCCTTTTAAGCAAACATTTGCAAGTAAGTATTTCTCTAATAAAAATTGGAGTCGAAGTGTTCTTGGAGAATGTTGCGGTGTTTTGTGTTAGCCACTTGCCAGCGGCTTTACACGGAAGCTGTGCACACTTTATCTGCACATTCACATTTTGTTGGATTCAGCAACGTGACAGAAGAAAATGAATTTCACGCTTTGTGAGTCTCTTTTGTAGATGTCTAAAATAACCGCTTTTTTCAAGCGCCCCTCAGCCTCTTAAGACTATTAGTAACATGACCGATGATGACAGCATCTTGCCCAACAACCCCGAGCAACCAAATAACAACAGGACAACAGCAAAGAAGACCACAAAATTAACATCCTATTTAAGTATTTTTATCATATTTTCAGAGTCATCAAAGGTTAAAAATGACTGCAAAATAAATAGCTAGTGACCTTACTAGTTTTGCTAGTAGAAAAAAATCTTACTAGCTGCAAAACTTTGCTTATGGACTAAAAAATTAAGTTTGACCCCTGCAGGGGGGAGTAGCAATGTATTCCTAGTTGCTTCATGCTGCAGAAACCGGGTTAAGCTCTGCCGAGTGGGTGTCCTGTGGTTCATGTGTGACATTACCTTTCCTTACTCAGTACTTGCTTTATTCAGGAAAAATGCATGATTTCTTGCCTTAAAATGCCAAAATTAAACATAAGGTGGTTATAATGCCCTTAGCCTTTTAATTCACGCTTGTCAGAACATTGGTGTTGAATTTAAAGCCAACATTAAACACTTAAGACTGGTCCCGAGGTTTCCATAGACAAAGTTGAGGGAAACATTGAGATTTGAGGAAAACAAAATTGATGTTTCCCGCGGGATCAGTCATCAAGGGATATGTTATATATATAGCAACACAAGGCATTATAATCATGCCACTTTTTGTCATGGTCTGATGATCACTGTTCGCTAGCGAGCAGGCAACAGTGCACTGTTACCCTCTGACATAAAAAATGTTGCCGCTTTTCCAACTGTTGCCTGCTCATGGATGTTTTATGGGAAACAGTTTGTTTGTTAGATGTCATGTGACCATGAATCAACCAATGAACGCACACATTGAAAACCTCCAGCTACATGTACATGTTCATAACAAAGTAAAATAATTACTGTCAACAGCTGCAATGGAATCCAAATATTTCATTTAGCAAATTCCTGAACCTCTTTTTACCCTGAAGAGGAACTCAGCTAACCCAGCTGAACAGCATTTTGTTAGTTTTTCCTGTCAAACAATTTACTGTGTTACCTCAATAAACAGAATATGTTGTGCTGTGTATGAAGTAAGAATGAAATATGCATCCTTGTAACAATACAAAAATATAATCATTTAATTAATCTTGCAGTGCTAAACTAAAAACAATTTTACATTCTCATTAAAAAGAGACAATGCAACTATATAATCACTTAATCAGTCAATTTTAAATGTTTACATACGGTAGCAAAAATGTTGCTATAAAAATAAAGCCTAAAAAAGTATATATAATGTATTAACCATGCAGTGTTTTTACATTCCCATCAAAAAAAGACAATGCAACTAAATAATCATTCAAAGAGTCAATTTGAATTATAAGTGAATGTATTTCCTTGTAATAATAGCTGTCCCTCGATAATTAATTGCCCCCCCCCCCCAGAATAATATTAGTCACCCTTGGGTGGAAATATTTGAAATAATTGCCCCTCTCAGTTAATTGCCTCCCATCGACTCTCCCCTTCTTTCCAATCCTCCAAGTCAAGTTAAAAATTGACTTGTATCTAGGGAAACAGTCATTATAATAAAAGAAAAGTTAAATAAGCACAGGTTTTCTTTGTTGAAATTCGTGTAATTACTCTCCTAGATTTCTTGGAGCACCCTAATAAGGCTATTTAATAGCACTTCCAGCGAGCAGTATTTGAAATAATTGACCCCCTCGAGTTAATTGCTTCCCCTCGAATAATTGCCCCCTTTTGGAGTGAAAGACTCGGTAATATTGCCCCCCGGCTATTATTCAAGGAAATACAGTATTCACTTGAAATCGTTTCTAACTCGCATTGTATTCATTTATTTATTCCTTGATAATGGCATCATGAAGTCGCTGAAATGTCAGAACATTATCTCGCTAGTTTTTGTATTTCGAAATCATTATTAATTATTAATACGAACAGTATTTACATATAAAAAACGTTGGTATTAAATTCAAGCCTAACCAAAAGTATTTTCATCTGGTGCTAAGGACCATTTTACATTCTCATTAAAAAAAGATCATGCAACTAAATAATCATTCAAACACTCAATTTAAAATATGTACACATTAATTCTTTTTTCTTATCACAAAATGATGATGACAAAACTGCAGCTAACTAAATTATACAACTGTCAATTAAATATTAATTGCAAGCTGTCAATCACAGTAATTGATAATCATTATAATACAATTTGTATTGCGCAAATTTCATAAAAATATTCAAATGCGGATAACAATGCTTAGATAATTAAAAAACTGTTTGTAACATTACTTATTACAAAACAGTCACTAAAACTAGTTGCAGAATTGCCACCTTGACAAGCTCCCTAATATTGCATAATAAATTAGTGCTTGTTGCATAAAAAAATGTTGGTTTAAAAGGTATTAAAATCACCCCTAACCAAAATGCTGGAAAAAGTCGCAAAATGTTGTGATTAATATAAATCCATTTTGCTTAATGTTGTGATTAATATTAATCCATTTTGCTAGTATTTTATTGAAAATGCAATATAACCATCCATGGTAAGAAATTACACCTTT
The DNA here is from genome assembly GCA_022457155.1 of Cladopsammia gracilis. Classification (NCBI taxonomy): domain Eukaryota; kingdom Metazoa; phylum Cnidaria; class Anthozoa; order Scleractinia; family Dendrophylliidae; genus Cladopsammia; species Cladopsammia gracilis. The sequence continues at coordinate 267,719 of JAJGOT010000599.1, read as the reverse complement.
TGCCCTTCATTAACGGAAAATAGAAATTCAATTTATTTTACAGAAAATCAATAACATCTTAGGAATAACATTAACACGAAGAAATGTTCATTTCAATCATCCTTTAGTTCATTTGTGCAAATATTATTACCATGCTAATGCACCTTCAATAACATCATTGGAACATCATTGGAATGTCATTTTTTTTTTATGGTAAAGTCTATTATGCCTTTGGAAACACATTTTCATTAATACAGTCGTTTACATTTTACATTAATTGAATTTCTATTTTCCATTAATGATCGAAGGGCAAAAGGTGTAATAACATAATATGATAAAACTTTTTATCCATTTTCAACAAATCATGTACTTTAAGATCCCCATTTTAGGCTGGTAACTGTGTTGTCACACAATACTTCCCATGAGAAGCATTAAGTGACTCATTAATAATGACTGCAGTGAAGATAAGAATTGTTAGAGTTGCCTTATACTTGCTTACTGGATGTCTTAAGCTGCTATTCTATTTTTTAAGTTTGATCGGCTTCTCTTTACATTTTGCTGCTTATTTTAGGATATATATTTTTTTAGCCTTATGATCAGCAACTAAAATACGCCCATCTGGTGTTGTGGTTATTCCTGTGGGGGCTTGTAACTTGTCAACAGTTTTTCCAGTGAAACAACCTTCCACTGTAAACTGATCAACACGACCATTGAATCTATTGCATACAAGAAGATTATAATGATTGCCACATTTTTCAAGACATAATCCCCAAGGACCATTCAACTGCCCATCACGTGCACCCTTGCCATGTTCTCCTATCTTGCACAAGAACTTTCCTGAATTGTCAAAAACTTTCAAACAATTGTTACCCCAGTCTGATACAATGAACCTGTCCTGATGGTGAATACATACAGTGGGACGGTCAAGTTTTCCTGGGCCACTGTCTCCAAATTTAAACACAGGTTCACCATCCTCAGATAACACCTGCACCCTACTGTTATTGTGATCAGCTACAATAACACGTCCTTCACCATCCATACAAAGGCTGATAGGGTTCTGAAACTCACCGTCCCTTGTCCCTTTCTTTCCAAAGCTCTTCACAGAGTTTCCTGTGTTCACGTTAAATTGTTGAATGCGATAATTTAACTGATCATCCACCAGAATGTTATCGTCATTTAGGTATATGACGTCAACTGGACGGTAAAGCTGTCCAGCATTGTTTCCATAGCAACCCAGTTTTCTTACAAACTTTCCTTCCTTGTCAAGTATCAGAATACAGTGTTTTTTATTGTCTACTACAGCCATCAATCCTTTACTGTTCACAGCAATCCCACATGGTGCTTGAAGAGTTTCTCCTTTTAACTCCAACTCTCCCACAACCTGAATGAGCCGTTCCTTCACCTGGACAGTGTAAGGACTGGTTGCAAGCTTCTTGTTGTTAATCTTTACTGTGATGTTGAAGGCACCTGGAACTTTAGGTGTAAACTTCACGAGAAAATCTCCATCTTCTTTTTCGCAAGTAGTTAAACTTCCGACTTTATCAGCGGGTTCCACGAGCACTTCAACATGGAATTTGGATTTCACTTCATACACTTGTTCTTCGTGGATTTTGGGGTGGATCACAAATTCTGCTTCTACACCAGCTTGAAAATCTTGTGTGAGTCCTTCTATAACTGTCTCGATGAAACCAACGGTCAAATTCTCTGGTAATGAAGTCGGTACAAACATCACAAAGGAATTGACCGGTAGTGCTGGGACTGGCGTGTTTTCAAGATCTTTAAACCGCTGCTCCAGATTCGGTTTGCTCTGCATAATGTCCGAACTGGAGCTTCGTTGAACCAGGTTTTGAGCAAACTCGACTGCTTGGTTGATTTGCTTCAGCAAGGACTGCACTTGTGTCTTTGTAGAGTTTAACTTCTCCTCCCTCGACACGCACATGTTCTCGAGGGTGGTAATGATCTCGCGCTCGCGTTCTCGGATCTTCGCGATCAGTTGATCGGCTGCTTGGGAAACTTCACGTTTAGTAATAGTGAGTTTGGTTTTCAGCTCAAGTTCTGTTTGTTCTAATTTATGAATCGCTTCACTGCAAACTTTGCTCTTTTCTTTCATTAACTCAGCTCTCGCCAGGATGTTAGCTTTCTCGCTGTCCGCTGCTTTATCCAATGGCTCCACTTCGTGGGTCTTGTGATCCGTGGCGATGCATATTTGGCAAACACAGGTTTTGCATTTGAGACAGAAAAACCTCGTCACCTCTCGCTCGTGGTACTGCTGGGGGCAAAATGACTGCCTCTTCATCAGGGCTTCGTAGTCTTCAGCTTGAAACTGTTTGACTGGCGTCACCTTGTGTCCTTCGGTGAGTGCTGTGTTTCTAAACAGTTCATGTGCGTTTACACAGTCACTGCACATGAATTTAGCGCATTCGAAGCAGTAACTAATCTCCGTGCTCTTTTTCTTACAAATGCCACAACTGATCTCATTTCCAATGCCGCTTTGTCGGACAGCGAGAAGGCTAAGTAAACTGTTATGATGAAAACTGGTCGGCAGTTTATCGAAGCGGTTTGCTTCGGGAAGACCGACTTCAGCCTGGCACTCGGGGCAGCGAAACTTTCCATTCCTTTGGCTGATCAGTGCGTGTTTCTTCAAGCATTCACAGCAGAATGTGTGCAGGCAGGTTATTGTCTTGGGATCGGTGAAATTATCGAGACAGATTGAACATGTAACGTGCTTTTTGAGGTTTTTCAACAGAGACTCCATGGTTTTAGCAGTTTGTTTAACAGCGACAAAACACACCCATTCGACTTGTTTTGATTCCGGGGAACAGTTATTTTTGGTATAACAAAAACACTTTGCATTTTGCTGGAGGCATCCAACCAGATTTTAACAAGAATCAAGAAGTTTCAATTGCCTTCTTGCATAGCTGTCAGGAATAATAATCTCAACTGAGTCAAAAACAAAACAAATCACACACAGTTACACGTTTTGATACGATATTTAACATTGTTTGGTTTTTGAATCCATAATTCGTCGTTAGAATTAGTTTAGTTAAGAAATGAATTAGTGTTTCTCAAAGTATCAAACAAATGGAATTTCGCCACTCTTATCTCGTGTTTGATACGCAATGAAGCGTGATCAAGAACTCATCGCCTGGTATTTGATATATTACATACAACTTGTCGATTTTAGAGCATCTTAGAATGGGAAGAAGAATAAGTTGTTCACTACTGTATAAATACCGATTTATAATACGGGTAGGCCCTCGTTTCTCTCAGGGATTGTCGCGCAGGCAATCACGCGAGAGAGCGTGTAAATTGTCTCCCACCCCCGTGCGTTGCGCCCGAGGGGGGGGGGGGGGGGGACTCCCATATACATGTAACAATGACGGGGGTGCTCGTCGTCTAAAATCTTCGAAAAACACTCTAAATTCTACAAAGATTTCCAACAAACAAAACTGAGATGTACCAAAGAGATTCTGTTTTCAGATCATCAGACATTTCAATCCAATGATGGGATTGCTCGTCGAAAATTTTCGAAAAACACCCTAAAAGGTACCAGAATCTCGTTTGATGGGCGTTGCTCGAATCGAATTTTTACCTCTATTTATAGCTACCAATTCTGTCACAGTTCTTGGGCTCAATAACGTAAAATGTACCGCGATAATTCTGACCGTGGTCATTTTAGATTTTAGTACCCTGAGCACTACCAATCTACAAATTTTGTCCCCTAAAAGGTACAACGAGCACCACCGTCATTTTTATATCGTGCCCCACCCCCCCCCCCCCCCCCCACCCCCATTAACCCCAATACCAACATGCAAATTCTCCTCACTGGTCTTCATACATTTCTTTTCAAATTTGTTAGGAGAAGGTATTTAATGAATCCGTAAGGCAATTCACCCCTGTTGATCATTTTCTTAATTCTCATAAACTGTTCGTTTGGTCGTGTAGTGATGTTGCAATATATATTTGGAATTCTAAAAAAGTCAATTACCGGTAATTATATGGGCCGCGTTACGCGAAAAGGGCACGGACGACATATTTTGTCGATTTTGAGTTTTTTTTGCCCACTTCAATCCATAAATAATATGATGGAAGCGAAAAAAGTCCAGAAATAAAAATTAAAACTGTTAAAATCGCGCATTGAATGCACCTACCGCAAGGCTTCCGCCATTTTAAAAAGCTGATTTCAAATGCAAATTACTCGAAATCACGTGTCATGTGAGCAAAAGTACAGTTTTCTTATCAGAAAGCCCCGTTCCTCCTACAACCCTGATAATGCGACCAACGACCACCTTAATTGTAACTGCTAAAAGCAAATAAAACTAAATTGACAAAGAAAGGATAATTTTGACTGCAAACTCCATGATTCATATTATTAACGATAAGTACAGTCGAACCCCGTATTACGGACACCCGCTCAATACGGACACCCGCTTAATACGGACACCCACTTAATACCGACACCCGCTTAATACGGACACTCTGTTATTACGGACAGTTGTCTTGGTCCCGGCCGAACGCCCATACATTTCCTCTAAAATTTACCCGCTTAATACGGACACCCTGTTATTAAAGACAGTTGTCTTGGTCCCGGCCGAACACCCTTACATTTCCTCTAACATTTACCCGCTTTATACGGACACGCTGTTATTACGGACAGTTGTCTTGGTCCCGGCCGAACGCCCATACATTTCCTCTAAAATTTACCCGCTTAATACGGACACCCTGTTATTACGGAGAGTTTCTGTGGCCCCTTCGGTGTCCATATGAACGTGTTTCGACTGTACCATAGTTTTTTTCCACCCTGCTGTTACGACCACATCTTTATGTCCGTCAGTGGTCTTACTAACGGGCTTTCACTGTATAAACATTGGTAAATAATTTCAGTATTTTTCATCCTGTCAGCCATCACTTTTATTTCCTGAACAAAAAGGTACAAATTTGTCGTGATGTTACTTTATGTGGAAGGTGCTGTTTTGAATAAGACTTTCTTTTTCTTTTATTTTAGATTACAGCATTCAAGTTTCATCGCAGAACAAAGGCATCAACAGCAATAACTCAAACTCGCTTCGTTTAACTCAGTTCACGACTCCAGTAGGGGTTCGAGTTTTCAAGAAACTTGACGACTGCAAAGAGCTGCAAGCGGCTTGTTACGAATGGACAGAGTACGATGACTTGCCTTCTTCAGAGGATCTTCTTCTAGCTGATTTGGAAATGGACGCTGTAAATAAAGAGGATGGACAAACTCTGCCAAACTTGTGCTACCAAAAATGTCATCGACCACTTATGACGTCAGATGAGATGACCTCAGGTGAACTGACAGCAGACAAGTTGACGTCAAAGGTTACGTCATCACAAATTACGAGTTTAAACGACGTGATATGTCGATTGACTCAAACTTCATTTAAAGAGGATTACACAGAGTTTACCGATCTTCCTTCTTCCGAAGATTTGGACGCTTTCTTGGCTGACATAGAGCTCGATTGTGAAAATATACCAATGGAAAAATCGTTATCGCCTACTGCTAATATGGGATCTGATGACGCCTTCCGCATCAAATTCTGCTACGAGGCCGAGGATTCTGTAAGGTCACCATGTAGCGACAAGATTACTTCAAACTCAGATAAAATTGTCCACGACATTGAATATTCAGATTCACAATTTCTACGAGACTGTGAAAGCGTTTTCACTGAATTCACAGAAGATGTCTGTAATGAGAAAGATAGAATAGAAAATAACGTAAGGATCACTTCTCCTGCTTATTTATACAATGATTTAGTCTTGAATAATCAACAAATATCTACTCATTGCCGTGAAGAAAGCAGGAAACAAAGGAAGAACGTCTGCCACTCTGGATCTACTGATGAGTTACATGAAGAACACATCGTTTGTAACATGTCACTGGAACACGAGGGGACGAACATAATACGGTCACATGACCGTAATACAAAGGAAACAGAGGTTCAACAATGACGCCAAATCACTTGTAAAGGATGGACACCTGTTAATCACCATGGACATAAAGACGTGCCTGGAGGTGAGATATCAAATAATGGTTTTGAGATGATGACCTACTCACCTGATTTGTTTTCTCAATCTCTGTCACTTGTGGAAGAAGTTTGCTCTGAATCACCAGATTTGTTCTCTTCTCCAAGACTCATCAATGGAGAATCAAGGCGTTCAAGGTGAACGAAACAATTAATGAGAACACCCGACCTGTTTTCTTACTCAAGAAGTCCTTGCAGACACACTCACTCTTGCAGCAGGCAGGAGATGAACTCGGTTTCTTTGTTTTCATGCTCTGATCATTCGCATCTCTCTTCTTCATCACCACTTTGCCCACGTGCGCGACCAACCTCGCTCCCAACTTCGAATGAAAGCGAGGCTGATACACAGCCAATCATAAACCACCGCGAAGTTGAAAACAAGTTTGTCCGGAATTTACAGACTGTTAGTTTTCATTCTACACCCTACAGAGTTTACCTTTCTTGTAAACGTTTGCCAAAGTATGGACGCCAGCTGGAGTTTCGCCGTTGTTATCTGACTGCAAAGGAACAAGTCCTTGTTATGAGGATATCAGTGTTCAAGGATCGCCAATCCTGTTCTCTCCGATTTCAAGCAACAGTTTATGAACTGTACCTGTACCTGAAAGACGAAATTTGAATGAGAAATGTGCAAAATTGATGAAATCAATTTAATAGTGTTTGTACCATCCGAGGTTTTCCGGCTTTTTGTCCTCGTCCTGTGATTTTAAAAGGTAGTTTTCAAGACGCCTGTGTACGGCTACTGGCGATTTTTGCTACGATTTCGTAGAAATTTGTTTCAGATTTATTAATTGTGAGGTGCGCAACGCGCGTGTAATTAATGTCAGCAAATAAGCTGCCTTGAGGAACCTCCAAGTGGAACGTTAATGTGTTTTATGCTGACATCAAGTGAGCCGCGCTTCAAAGACATCTCAAAACCGTGATCATATCGCCATCAAATCTGAGGGAAAATCGCTGGTAGTTTGCACAGGCGATATCAGGAAATCATACTGAAAATCGCTGTAGAAATCACATTAAAAGGGCTGTTTGTTTAGCAATAGGTTTTGTAAAACTAAGCCAAACCGTTACCTCTGCGCATTCACAACAACACAACAAACGGCAAAAACGTAAATAAAAACCAGTGACAAGCTGGGAAACAGGACCGGTGCCAAACGCGGGAAAACATCTGACTCGTCCCCAATCGTCTCTCTTGGCAAAACGCAGAAGACGCGCGCGGGATAGACGAGGAACGAGAGAAGCGCGATCGAGGGCATCGAAAGGGGTGATGGGCAGGAGGAAAAGGAAAGGGAGAGACCCTCTTTTTCCTTTCCATCACCCCTCGCGCTCTCTTCGTTAATTGAGAGACGACTGGGAATGAGTCAGGGGACATGCAAATGGCCAAGCGTTAGCCCGCGTAGCTGGCGGTTTTGTTGGCGCGCGCGGTTCTGAATTTGCGAGCGACGAAGTCGCGAGGGGAATAGAGAGGAGAATTCAGCATCGCGCGCGCCAACAAAAAAACCCGCCAGCTAGGCAGGCTAGCCAAGCGTAAGAAAATAGATCAAGCTCCGGAAAACATGCATGCAACTGGCGCAAAGTGCAACAGAGCATGACTATTCTTTTGACGCTTTTGTTGGCATACCTTCAGCTGAACCTTCAAACATACATTGTACAACGGGTGATTTTCCATTTTTACACAACACCAAGCTAACAAACAAGAAAATGTTGTTATTCCCCTCAAGTTTGTCTCATACCTCGACCCAGTCCAAAACGTTCTTTCTGTTTGTCATGCACCGGGAGAAAGAGATTGCGAGAAAAGCCCAATAAAATAAAATGTGTAATAATTGAAGAGAATGTGATCATCGCAGTTATACGGCAACTGAAGGAGTTGCAATAAGAGCCTGAAAAATATTTCAGGACCTCGAAGATTTTCGAACCCGTGACCTTTACAATTCCCCTCGCAAACCACGGAACTACAAGGTCAGATGAGAGCTTGGCGAGCTCATGGGTTTGAATCCCGTCAAGGCCCGAATTTTTTTTTTTTTTTCCGGCTCTTATTGCAACGCCACACTTTTAAACTTTCAAAGCTGATGCGAGGCCGAGAGAGGCTATGAAAAGGCTTCACGAAATAAATCGAGAAACCGAGACGTGAAGAACCGCTCAAATAACCGAGACTGTGAATCCATTCCCCACTCCCGCTTTAAACTCCCCCAGTACGTGATAATTTATAGAATTTCGCAATGGGGAACGCTGCGCGTAATGTTATTTAATAGAGTCTAGAGCACCGGCTCATTCTCGGTGTAAAAACCTGTCTTTTCTACCTGTTGTTGTCTTGCACTCTATTGTTTTTTTAGTATAAATATACTTGCGTTCTATCACGAATGCTATTATCTTATTGGCTACGCTACTCACTATCTATTTTGTTGTAGAAAGTGAGTAGCGTAACAGTGTGACTTTTTTACATCATTCAATAAAAATGCGAGCCTGTCTTAAGTTTAGAACGTCTAGTGGATTTATACTAAAACAATTAGATTATTCGCTCTTGGACCCTCTTGATTTCTATGCGTGGTAGTTGATTCGGGCGAACAACCACGCGATTAGACTGCTAGCAGTTCCTCTCAGGATAGTCGAGCGGGCGAGCTAATAGGCGATCGGCGATCCCAGCGGCGAGAGAACGAAAGTATCCCCTCGGCTCGTTCGCTCGCTCCAGTCTGATCAGTTGGCCCGTTCGATTGACTGAAAAGGGACAGCTAGCAGTCTACCACGCGATAGAAATCTCGAGCTCATAATCCCGGGGGTACTCCCTGTAATGGGCTATACGGGGATGCTCCGCCCGAAAGGGGTACCTTTTTTAAGCTGGAGGTATATGAAAGGGTATGGATTTCATGAGTTGAAGTATATGAAAGGGTAGGGATTTCACGAAGTATAGGAAAGGTTAGGGAAAACACGAGTTGAAGTATAAAAAAGGGGTAGGGTAAACTGAATCAGGTTCTCTCAAATAAAGCAAGGACCACTTGGACAACAGCACGGCGAAGTGAAGCCGGATCTTGGTGTAGATCAGGATCAGCAGTATTGAATAAAACTTAAACTAAATGCAAGGATATTTTATTGCTCAATATTTCGGTTAGGCAAAAGTAACCTTCATCAGGGGCTGCAAAGAGCTAAGTAAAAATGGAATAAAACGGTTCCAAGATATAAAATGATTCAAATAAATAGATTAAATGCGATTGGTTAACAAAAATAGCTAGACAGCAGAAACATTTACAAAGGCTACCAACAACAGCAACAACAACAACGATTTATTTTTCAAATAATAAAACAAAATACAGTAGCAACCCGCAAATAACTAGAGTTAATCGTGGCGGATTGCTACGCACTAAACAGTTACAGAAGCTCACTATAACAATTGATAATTAGAAAATAAGGAATGGATAATTTATGATTAGTTACAACAACAAATAAATAAACTAATAATAGAAATAAATATATAAATTAAGGAGAAGGGATAATAAAATGCAGATTAAAGTCAATTAAGTGTTTTGCTACCATAAAAATAGAAATAGGTTAAGTTTCATCGCGCCTGTTCATCCCATAGGGTTCAAGAGTCTTGTCCTTGGAAATTAAAAATGCTTTTTTTTACGAATGACGTAGGGAAAACTGCCATTTAAGTATTATAAAAAGGACCTTTCAAAATATATCAAACAGACGCACGTGAAGGCTATTTGAAAGGGATACCATTTTCGGTGAAAGGTATATGAAAGGGGTACCTTTTCTGTCAAAAACGGTTCATGAAAGGGTAAGGGTTTGTACCTCGGGGCGGAGCATCCCCGTACAAAACGTTGTTGAGTACCCCCCTTCCCCCGGGCTCATAATGTAATTGTTAAATACAGTTTATTTTGTTTGTTATCACTCTCGTAAGTTTGGAAGGTTTTTGCACCGAGGTACACCCGAATACCTAACTGTAAATACTTGTTTATTTCGTCAATCCATTTACGGTTTGATAAATAAAACAGAGCCAACCTCTAATTGTTTGTTTATTCAGTTACTTATTCACTTGTGACAATCAAGGGAAATTTACTGAGGGTAGTAAAGGGTTTTATCGTGAGCCGTGAAAGGCCGTTTTTTTTCCCAGTGAATTGTGAAATGGCATTTTTTTTCTCGTGAAACGTGATTTGGTTAAAAACCCGTAAACCGTGAATCGACTTTTTTTCATGAGCACTGCAAAATGACTGTTGTTTTTTTTTCTCGTGAAATGCTACTGTAAACCGTGATTCTTTCTTCCTCCCAAAAATTATCCAGTAAGCGTTTAACTACGCCGGTGGTAAATTGCGTGACGAATGCATGACCGTGACTGATCGTCATTCTGGACCCCAGGTCACTCTACAAGGTTTATAGGTAATTTTACACAACATCAGCAAAACAAAGAACACAGCTTTCTTTTTACATCAGGAAGAACGAGGAGTGAACGGTCGGTGAAGACAACAAACAAAGCTGTACTAAGGATGTAATTTAATTAGCAAAAAGTAAGGCTTTTTTATCCCGTGAAATGGCCATTTTATTCTCCGTGAAACGTGAAATGACAATTTTTTTTTCGTGAAACGTGATCTAGACCCCCGTCTTGTTACCTCGTTTTGAAGTAACCGGAAGTAAGAGTGAACAACGACTTCCGGTGAAGTTAAAAACAAAATGGAGGACTATAGTGAAGGGATGATCTGCGATATTTTTCTGCTAAATTCTTCAATTAGAACAAGAAAAACCAGTCAATTCTGAGTCTACGTTTACAAAACAAGTCACACTTGAATTTAGAATGATTATCTCCACCTTTTGTTTGGAAAAGGGCTAATTTTTTTTGAGATTTTCAACGAACGTTAAATCACGTCCAACTTCACTCAGTGCTTTGAGGGTCCTTTGAACAATCCAACATTGCATTGCAAGGAGTTATGGTGTTAAATATGGCTTTAGTCTTCCTGTTTGAAATTCCAGAATTTTGTTTTAACAAAAAACGCATCTTCTATGTACGTGGCGTTTTGTGGCGAAAAATGGTGGAGTTGTCTTACCAATTCACTCGAATCTCTGGACTGGTACGTAAAATCAAGCTCCTTGCCTGCCGGACCTCTATCCAGCGCTACTGGGAGTAAATGTTCTAGAAGGATTACATGACCTGAAAGCATTTAATGAAGAAACCTGGCTTGATTATAGGAGCTGCAGTTGTTAACGATCACGCTCACAAATGCAAAAAAATTCTGATCATAAATTGAAATAATTGCCATACCACAGGAAAACTCCACAGTGTTTTGAATAGGAAGTCCTGTAAAAGTGAACAGTTGGTCTTTGAAATCTGACATCTTAAAGGTATGATAAAAACATAATATTAATGAAATGATTGCATTTTACACGATTTTGCCTGCGAATAAAGCTACTCAATATTACTGTAAGCTGGCCTAAAAACAAAAAAAAAATAATATGAAAACATTGTTTATAGTGAACTTCTTAAAAGCATGTCCGAGGAGTTGAATTCGGGTCTACTGTGAAACAACTCCAGCTAGTTGTCAGAGTGGGACTTGAACTCGGACGTAACTCGGGACCTCCAAATTTGAAGTCCAGCACCCTAACCACTCGACCACGCTGCTGCTCTTCGGGGAAATAAAGCATCTCCCATGCATTGTACTCCACAATAATTCTGTTCAATAATCACAGCTCTTGTCCTTACAGGCTCATCACATTACCTAATCCTTTGGTAGCATTCAGATGCATGACAAGCCACCAGGATTCCAGGAATTGGAACATCTCCATCATGGTCTTAAAGGTTAGTATCATGATTCTCAGATACTTTTGTCTGCTTTTGAGACGTCAATGTAAAGTCCTATTGTCGTCTCAAAAACCAGCCTGTGATTGGTTGAAAATTTCCCGCGGCAATTTAATGGGTTCCTTGCGTAGAAAACCAAAATTTAAAATGATCTTCAAAGGAGGGGCAAAAATGTTGATTACTTTGTCAAGATTGGCAGATAAACAACACTATATTCAATGCAACGACCCGGCCTTCTATTGAAAGTTAACGATAAGATGAGTGTAAAAGCTGCTTTTGTTCATTTGAACGGTTTGTTTACATTGAACTATGCTGTGCGCGCGCTATCACGCCATCATAATTTGAAAAAAGTTTTGGGCTGAAACCACGGCAAGTTTGCGTTATTTACTCATTTTTTCTACGTTTGTTACTTTGAAAGACTTCAAAAAGATGTTCTATCAAATTTGTTCAATTTCAATGAGCAATTTACAGCGTGAAAAGTCTGTGTTTTTTAAACTTTTTTGCTAAACAAAAATATGATAACGCGTACAAAACGTCGTGTACGTCAGCTCCTGTCAGACAAGTAAGAATTTCAGTTTTGATCAGCACAAGTTATCCTCAGTTTTGCTTTCTTTTTGCCTGAAAAATAGTTGAATCATGATACAAAACTAATTTTGATTTTGAGACGGCAATACTGCATTATATTGACAGCGCTGGAAGAAAATATATTCTCCGTATTGGGCTCCGTCGCTTCGCGACTCCGCCCAATACAGAATATATTTTCTCCCAACTAGCCGTCAATATAATGCAGTATTGCCGTCTCAAAATCAAAATTAATTTATAGTATTTGGTTAAATTTTGGAACAATAGGGAAATGCAAATTGAAGGGCTGAAGGCATAACCACCTGTTTATATTTTGGCATTTTCCCTGACTCAGAAATTGTGGGGGATTTTTTTGCCAAAAAGCATTTTGTTGCTCTTAAAATAATAGCTGGTTAATGTTAGTTGAAGTAAAAGAGATCCAGTTAGACCAAAAGATTCCACATCATTCTGTGACTTTCAAACAAAAAATTGTCAAATAGGGTGCTTTTGAATGAAAATGTTTAGGTCCCCTCTGGATACTTGCCATGTGGCTGAATGATCCACCCTGCCTTAAAAAAGTAATTAATTATTCATCTAGTACTCAGTACTTAGTATACTTACTTGTGGAGGCACAGTGGTGTCATAGTACTCAGTACTTAGTATACTTACTTGTGGAGGTGCAGTGGTGTCATAGTTAGTGCATTGGATTTCAGATCTGAAAGTCAGTTGTTCAAGGCCTGGTCTCAGCCTTCATGTTGTTACCTTAGAAAAGATAACTTTACTCTACATAGTCTCTCTCCAGCAAGGTGTATATAAATAAGCACTGGCAACAAAATTCTGGGGGGTTAAACCTACGATGGACTAGCATAGCATTTAGGGGGCAGGGCTCGTAATTGACACTCGCAAACTTGCAAAAATGCAAGTGGTTTTTGGAAGATGTGAGTCACAAAAATATCCTTTTAAAGCAAACATTTGCGAGTAAGTATTTCTCCAATAAAAATTGGAGTGAACGTTCTTGGAGAATGTTGCGGTGTTTTGTGTTAGCCACTTGCCAGCAGCTTTACACGGAAGCTGTGCACACTTTATCTGCGCATTCACATTTTGTTGCAATGGATGAGAATGAATTTTATGTTTTGTGAGTCTCTTTTGTTGTAGATGTCTAAATTAACCGCTTTTTTCAATAGCCCCTCAACGTCTTAAGACTACTAGTAATATGACCGATGATGACAACATCTTGCCCGACAACCCCGAGCAACCAAATAACAACAGGACAACAGTGAAGAAGACCACAAAATTAACATCCTATTTAAGGATCTTTATCATATTTTCAGAGTCCTCAAAGGTTAAAAATGACTGCAAAAAAATAGCTAGTGACGTTACTAGTTTTGCTAGTAGAAAAAAATCTTACTAGCTGCAAAACTTTGCTTATGGACTAAAAAATTAAGTTTGACCCCTGCAGGGGGGAGTAGCAATGTATTCCTAGTTGCTTCATGCTGCAGAAACCAGGTTAAGCTTCGCCGAGTGGGTACCCTGTGCTTCGTATGTGGCATTACATGTACCTTTCCTTACTTAGTACTTGCTTTATTCAGGAAAAATGCATGATTTCTTGCCTTAAAATGCCAAAATTAAACATAAGGTGGTTATAATGCCCTCAGCCTTTCAATTGCTTGTCAGAACATTGGTGTTGAATTTAAAGCCAACATTTATAAACACTTAAGGCTGGTCCAGAGGGAAACAGTGAATTATTTTGTTTCCCGAGAATCTCTGTTTCCATAGACAAAGTTGAGGGAAACATTGAGATTCGAGGAAAACAAAATTGATGTTTGCCGCGGGATCAGTCATCAAGGGATATGTTATATATATAGCAACACAAGGCATTATAATCATGCCACCTTTTGTCATGGTCTGATCACAGTTCGCTAGCGAGCAGGCAACAGTACACTGTTACCCTCTGACATAAAAAATGTTGCCGCTTTTCCAAATATTGCCTGCTCATGGATGTTTGTTTGTTAGATGTCATGTGACCATGAATCAACCAATGAACGCACGCGTTGAAAACCTCCAGCTACATGTACATGTACATAACAAAGTAAAATAATTACTGTCAACAGCTGCAATGGAATCCAAATATTTCATTTAGCAAATTCCCTGAACCTCTTTTTACCCTGAAGAGGAACTCAGCTAACCCAGCTGAACAGCATTTTGTTAGTTTTTCCTGTCAAACAATTTACTGCGTTACCTCAATAATAAACAGAATATGTTGTGCTGTGTATGAAGTAAGAATGAAATATGTATCCTTGTAACAATACAAAAATAAAATCATTTAATTAATCTTGCAGTGCTAAACTAAAAACAATTTTACATTCTCATTAAAAAGAGACAATGCAACTATATAAATTATCACTTAATCAGTCAATTTTAAATGTTTACATACAGTAGCAAAAATGTTGCTATAAAAATAAAGCGTTAAAAAGTATACATTAACCATGCAGTGTAAAAACTTTTTTACATTCTCATAAAAAAAAGACAATGCAACTAAATAATCATTCAAAGAGTCAATTTCAATTATAACTGAATGTATTTCCTTGTAATAATAGCCGTCCCTCGATAATTAATTGCCTCCCCCCCCCCCCCCCCCCTAGAATAATAAGCCACCCTTTGGTGGAAATATTTGAAATAATTTCCCCTCTCAATTAATCGCCTCCCATCCACTTGCACCCTTCTTTCAAATCCTCCAAGTCAAGTTAAAAATTGATTTGTATCTGTTAAAAAAGCACAGATGTTTCATAAAAAAATTGTTTTTCTTTGTTGAAATTTGTGTATTTTACTCTTTCCTATATTTCTTGGAGCACCCTAATTAGCCTATTAGTACTTCCAGCGAGCAATATTTGAGTTAATTGACCCCCTCAAATTAATTGCCTCCCCTCAAATAAACGCCCCCTTTTGGAGTGAAAGACTCGGTAATATTGCCCCCGGCTGTTATTCAAGGAAATACAGTATTCACTTGAACTCTTTTCTAACTCGCATTGTATTCATTTATTTATTCCTTGATAATGGCATCATGAAGTCGCTGAAATGTCGGAACATTATCTCGCTAGTTTTTGTATTTCGAAATCATTATTAATTATTAATACAGTATTTACATATAAAAAAACATTGGTATTAAATTCAAGCCTAACCAAAAGTATTGTCATCTGGTGCTAAGGACCATTTTACATTCTCATTAAAAAAAGACAATGCAACTAAATAATAATTCAAACACTCAATTTAAAATAATTATGTACATATTAATTATTTTTTTCTTATCACAAAATGATAATGACAAAACTGCAGCTAACTAAATTATACAACTGTCAATTAAATATTAATTGCAAGCTGTCAATAACTCTAATTGATAATAATTATAAAATAAATACAATTTGTATTGCGCAAATTTCATAAAAATGTTCAAATGTGCATATATAACATTAATGATTAGATAATAACAAAACTGTTTGTAACATTACTTATTACAAAACAGTCACTAAAACTAGTTGCAGAATTGCCACCTTGACAAGCTCCCTAATATTGCATAATAAATTAGTGCTTGTCGCATAAAAAAATGTTGGTTTAATAGGTATTAAAATCACCCATAACCAAAAAGCTGGAAAAACTAATGCAAAATGTTGTGATGAATATAAATCCATTTTGCTACTATTTTATTGAAAATGCAATATAACCATCCATGGTAAGAAATTACACCTTTTGCCCTTCATTAACGGAAAATAGAAATTGAATTTATTTTACGGAAAATCAATAACATCTTAGGAATAACATTAACACGAAGAAATGTTCATTTCCATCATCCGTTAGTTCATTTGTGCAATTACCATGCTAATGCTCCTTCAATAACATCATTGGAATGTCATTTTTTTATTGTAAAGTCTATTATGCCTTTAGAAACACATTTTCATCAATACAGTCGTTTACATTTTACATTAATTGAATTTCTATTTTCCATTAATGATCGAAGGGCAAAAGGTGTAATAACATTATGATAAAACTATTTATCCATTTTCAACGAATCATGTACTTTAATATCGCCATTTTAGGCTGGTAACTGTGTTGTCACACAATACTTCCGATGAGAAGCATTTAGTTACTCATTAATAATGACTGCAGTGAAGATAAGAATTGTTAGAGTTGCCTTTATACTTGCTTACTGAATGTCTTAAGCTGCTATTCACTTTTTAAGTTTGATCAGCTTCTCTTTACATTTTGCTGCTTATTTTAGGATATATATTTTTTTGGCTTCATTATCAGAGACTAAAATACGCCCATCTGGTGTTGTGGTTATTCCTGTGGGGGCTTGTAACTTATCAACAGTTTTTCCAGTGAAACAACCTTCCACTGTAAACTGATCAACATGACCATTGAATCTATTGCATACAAGAAGATTATAATGATTGCCACATTTCTCAAGACATAGTCCCCAAGGACCAATCAACTGTCCATCACCCTCGCCTGGTTCTCCTATCTTGCACAAGAACTTTCCTGAATTGTCAAAAACTTTCAAACAATTGTTACCACAGTCTGATACAAAGAACCTGTCCTGATGATGAATACATGCAGTGGGACGGTCAAGTTTTCCTGGGCCACTGTCTCCAAATTTAAACACAGGTTCACCATCCTCAGATAACACCTGCACTCTACCGTTATAGTAATCAGCTACAATAACACGTCCTTCACCATCCATACAAATGCTGGCAGGATACCGAAACTCACCGTCTCTTGTCCCTTTCTTTCCAAAGCTCTTCACAGAGTTTCCTGTGTTCACGTTAAATTGTTGAATGCAATGATTGAAACTATCCGCCACCAGAATGTTATCGTCATTTAGGTATACGACGTCAAGTGGACGGTTAAGCTGTCCAGCATTGTTTTCATAGCAACCCAGTTTTCTTACAAACTTTCCTTCCTTGTCAAGTATTAGAATACAGTGTTTTTCCTTGTCTGCTACAGCGATGAGTCCTTTACTGTTCACAGCAATCCCATATGGTCTTTTAAGAGTTTCTCCTTTTAACTCCAACTCTCCCACAACCTGAATGAGCCGTTTCTTCACCTGGACAGTGTAAGGACTGGTTGCAAGCTTCTTGTCGTTAATCTTTACTGCGATGTTGAAGGCACCTGGAACTTTAGGTGTAAACTTCACCAGGAAATCTCCATCTTCTTTTTTGCAAGTCGTTAAACTTACGACTTTATCAGCGGGTTCCACGAGCACTTCAACATGGAATTTGTATTTTGCTTCATTCTCTCGTTCTTCATGGATTCCGGGACGGATCACAAACTCTGCTTCTACACCAACTTGAAAATCTTGTGTCAGTCCTTCTACCACTGGTTCACTTATTAATATGCAACCGACAGTCAAATTCGCTGGTTCCGAAATCGGTACAAACTTCACAAAGGAATTGACCGGAAGTGCTAGGACTGGGGTGTTTTCAAGATCTTCAAACCGCTGCTCCAGATTCAGTTTGCTCTGCATAATGTCCGAACTGGAGCTTTGTTGAATCAGGTTTTGAGCAAACTCGACTGCTTGGTTGATTTGCTTCAGCAAGGACTGCACTTGTGTCTTTGTAGAGTTTAACTTCTCCTCCCTCGACACGCACGTGTTCTCGAGGGTGGTAATGATCTCGCGCTCGCGTTCTCGGATCTTCGCGATCAGTTGATCGGCTGCTTGGGAAACTTCACGTTTAGTAATAGTGAGTTTGGTTTTCAGCTCAAGCTCTGTTTGTTCTAATTTATGAATCGCTTCACTACAAACTTTGCTCTTTTCTTTCATTAACTCAGCTCTTGCCAGGATGTTAGCTTTCTCGCTGTCCGCTGCTTTATCCAATGGCTCCACTTCGTGGGTCTTGTGATCCGTGGCGATGCATATTTGGCAAACACAGGTTTTGCATTTCAGACAGAAAAACCTCGTCACCTCTCGCTCGTGGTACTGCTGGGGGCAAAATGACTGCCTCTTCATCAGGGCTTCGTAGTCTTCAGCTTGAAACTGTTTGACTGGCGTCACCTTGTGCCCTTCGGTTAGTGCTGTGTTTCTAAACAGTTCATGTGCGTTAAAACAGTCACTGCACATGAATTTAGCGCATTTGAAGCAGTAACTAATCTCCGTGCTCTTTTTCTTACAAATGCCACAACTGATCTCATTTCCAATGCCGCTTTGTCGGACAGCGAGAAGGCTAAGTAAACTGTTATGATGAAAACTGGTCGGCAGTTTATCGAAGCGGTTTGCTTCGGGAAGACCGACTTCAGCCTGGCACTCGGGGCAGCGAAACTTTCCATTCCTTTGGCTGATCAGTGCGTGTTTCTTCAAGCATTCACAGCAGAATGTGTGCAGGCAGGTTATTGTCTTGGGATCGGTGAAAGTATCCAGACAGATGGAACATGTAACGTGCTTTTTGAGGTTTTTCAACAGAGACTCCATCGTTTTTGTTTAAAAGCGACTAAACACACCCATTCGACTTGTTTTGATTCCGAGAAACTTAAGTTATTTGTAGTTTAACAATATCAGTTTGCATTTTACTGCAGGCAGCCAACCAGATTTTAGCAATCTATCTGTACCCTCTGACCTCAGCAGAGCGGAAGTTGTAAGGTTTCAAAGGTCTTCTTGCATAGCTGTCAGGAATAACAATCTCAACTGAGCCAAAAACAAAACAAATCAGTGCACGTTTGCACGTTTTGATACAATATTTTTTTGAATCCACAATTCGTCGATTAAATTAGTTCAGCTCAAGAAAAGGAATCAGTGTTTCTCAAAGTATCAAGCAAATCGAATTTCGCAACTCTTATCTCGTGTTTGATATGCAATGAAGCGTGATTAAAAAATATTCGCCTTGTCTTTGGTATATATTTTACTTATAACTTGTCGATTTTAGAGCAATGAAAATAATAAGTTGTTCACTACTGTACAAATACCTTATTAACCGATTTATAATACGATTAGGTCCATGGATAGTCGCGCAGGCAATCATGCGAGAGAGCGTGTAAATTGTCTCCCACCCCTGTGCTTTGCGCCCGACGGGGAGACTCCTATATAACCTGACGGGGGTTCTCGTCTAAAATCTTCGAAAAACACTCTAAAAGGTACAGTGGATTCCCGTTAATACTGACCCGTCGAAAGACCCCCACTCGTCTTTCTAGCGAGACGCGGGAGACGTGCGTGGGGGATAGACGCGGAACGAGAGAAGCGCGACCGAAGGGGGTGATGGGAAGGAGGAAAAGGAAAGGGATAGTCTCCCTCTTTCCTCCTTCCCATCACACCTCGCGCTTCCCTCGGCCGCGCTCCTCTCGTGAATTGAGAGACGACTGGGGACGAGTCAGACTCTTATCTCGTGTTTGATGTGCAATCAAACGTGAACTCATCGCCTAGTATTTGATATATTACACATAACTTGTCGATTTTAGAGAAAAAAAAAAGAATAAGTTGTTCAAAACTATAATTAAAGTCATTTTGTTAAATTTGTGCTTTGTCACATACAAAAAATGTTGGTTAAGGTATTAAAATGAAGCCTAACAAAACAGCTTGAAAAAGTTGCAAAATATTGCAATGAAAAGGCCGAATGGAAATTACATGAAGCACGAACCCACTCTTCCAGGTGAGTGTCGTATTATTCTGAAAGTCACACGCCCAAATGGCGAGTGCTGTTGAAAGATAAAGTTCCCAACCATGGATCAATAATTTTGCGACTAAAGTCATCTTTGGGTTTAATTTAAGACTCCATATAATCATTTTTTGTAAGTCAGCTCAAATATATTGAAGATATTTTACATTTCCTTTGTTCAATATTGTAGTAATCTTGCAACGGTGGCATTGAATTAAAACAGTATAAATGTTGCATTTGACAAAATTGAATATGATAAGGAGACGTTATAATAATAATAATAATAATAATAATAATAAATTTATATAGCGCTAATACTATAAAATAATATTCAAAAGCACTTAACAATAAAAGAAAAGTTAAAATAGGATTAAAAATTAAATATTGTGACTAATTATTGTTCACAAATTAAAAGCTTTCTTAAAAAGAAATGTTTTCAGTCGTTTTTTAAATTTATTACACTTCAGTTGTATAATTAAAAGTGCAATGAACACATGACTATGAAAACATTAACATGATGATTAAATTATCAACCCATTATCAACCCATATTCATTTAAAATCATTTAATTTTTCATCTCATTTGCAGCTGCTTAACTGTGTTGTCATGTCATACTTCCCCTGAGAAGCATTGTGTGACTCACAAATAATGACTGCAGTGAAGATAAGAATTGTCAGAGTTGTCCTTGTACTGAATATCTTCAGCTGCTAACTGTGTTGTCACACAATACTTCCCCTAAGAAGCATTGTGTGACTCACTAATAATGATTGCAGTGAAGATAAGAATTGTTAGAGTTGTCCTTGTACTGAATATCTTCAGCTGCTAACGGTGTTGTCACACAATACTTCCCCTAAGAAGCATTGTGTGACTCACTAATAATGATTGCAGTGAAGATAAGAATTGTTAGAGTTGTCCTTGTACTGAATATCTTCAGCTGCTAACGGTGTTGTCACACAATACTTCCCCTAAGAAGCATTGTGTGACTCACTAATAATGACTGCAGTGAAGATAAGAATTGTCAGAGTTGTCCTTGTACTGAATATCTTCAGCTGCTAACTATGTTTTCACACAATACTTCCCCTGAGAAGCATTGTGTGACTCACATATAATAAGAATTGTCAGATTTCTCTTAAATCACTGGATACTAACTTGCTTTCAGAATGTCTTAAGCTGCTATTCTCTTTATAAGTTTGATCAGCTTCTCTTTACACTTTGCTCGGCTTATTTTAGGATATATATTTTTTTGCCCTGATAATCAGTAACTAAAATACGCCCATCTGGTGTTGTGGTTATTCCTGTGGGGTCTTGTAACTTATCAACAGTTTTTCCAGTGAAATAACCTTCCACTGTAAACTGGTCAACCCGACCATTGTCGCAATTGCATACAAGAAGATTATAATGATTGCCACATTTCTCAAGACATAATGCCCCTGGACGATCCAACTGTCCATCACCCTTGCCTGGTTCTCCCATCTGGTACAAAAACTTTCCTGAATTGTCAAAAACTTTCAAGCAATTTTTTTCCTTGTCACATACAACAAACTCGTCGTGATGTTGAATACAATCAGTGGGACGGCCAAGTTTTCCTGGGCCACTGTCTCCAAATTTCAACACAGGTTTACCATCCTCTGATAACACCTGCACTCTACTATTATTGTGATCAGCTACAATAACACGCCCTTTACCATCCAAACAAAGGCTGGCTGGATTCTGAAACTCACCATGTCTTCTCCCTTTCTTTCCAAAGCTCTTCACAAAGTTCCCTGTCTGCACGTTGAATTGTTGAATGCGATGATTCCATTTTATTTCCGCTACCAGAATGTTATCATCATTTAGGTATATGACGTCTAATGGACGGTTGAGCTGTCCAGCATTGTTTCCACAGCCACCCAGTTTTCTTACAAACTTTCCATCCTTGTCAAATATCAGAACACGGTGTTCTTTATCGCAGTCTACTACAGCGATCAGTCCTTTACTATTCACAGCAATCCCTAGTGGTCCTTGAAGAGTTTCTCCTTTTAACTCCAACTCTCCCACAACCTGAATGAGCCGTTCCTTCACCTGGACAGTGTAAGGACTGGTTGCAAGCTTCTTGTCGTTAATCTTTACTGCGATGTTGAAGGCACCTGGAACTTTAGGTGTAAACTTCACCAGGAAATCTCCATCTTCTTTTTCGCAAGTCGTTAAACTTCCTACTTTCTCAGCGGGTTCAACGAGCACTTCAACATGGAATTTGTATTTCGCTTCATTCACTCGTACTTCATGGATTCCGGGACGGATAACAAACTCTGCTTCTACACCAGCTTGCAAATCTTGTGTCAGTCCTTCTACCACTGGTTCACTTGTCGCTATGCAACCGAGAGTCAAATTCTCTTGTTCAGAAGTCGGTACAAACTTCACAAAGGAATTGACCGGAAGTGTTGGGACTGAGGTGTTTTCAAGATCTTCAAACCGCTGCTCCAGATTCGGTTTGCTCTGCATAATGTCCGAACTGGAGCTTCGTTGAACTAGGTTTTGAGCAAACTCGACTGCTTGGTTGATTTGCTTCAGCAAGGACTGCACTTGTGTCTTTGTAGAGTTTAACTTCTCTGTTCTCGACACGCACGTGTTCTCGACGGTGGAAATGATCTCGCGCTCGCGTTCTCGGATCTTTGCGATCATTTGATCGGCTGCTTGGGAAACTTCACGTTTAGTAATAGTGAGTTTGGTTTTCAGCTCAAGCTCTGTTTGTTCTAATTTATGAATAGCTTCGCTGCAAACTTTGGTCTTTTCTTTCATTAACTCAGCTCTCGCTAAGATGTTAGCTTTCTTGCTGTCCGCTGCTTTATCCAATGGCTCCACTTCGTGGGTCATGTGATCTGTGTTGATGCATATTTGGCAAACACAGGTTTCGCATTTGCGACAGAAAAACCTCGTCACCTCTCGCTCGTGGTACTGCTGGGGGCAAAATGACTGCCTCTTCATCAGGGCTTCGTAGTCTTCAGCTTGAAACTGTTTGACTGGCGTCACCTTGTGTCCTTCGGTGAGTGCTGTGTTTCTAAACAGTTCATGTGCGTTTACACAGTCACTGCACATGAATTTAGCGCATTTAAAGCAGTAACTTATCTCTGCGCTCTTTTTCTTACAAATGCCACAACTGATCTGATTTCCATCGCCGCTCTGTCGGACAGCGAGAAGGCTAAGTAAACTGTTATGATGAAAACTGGTCGGCAGTTTATCAAAACGGTTTCCTTCGGGAAGACCGACTTCAGCCTGGCACTCGGGGCAGCGAAACGTTCCATTTTTTTGGCTGATCAGTGCGTGTTTCTTCAAGCATTCACAGCAGAATGTGTGCAGACAGGTTATTGTCTTGGGATCGGTGAAATTATCTAGACAGGTTGAACATGTAACGTGCTCTTTGAGGTTTTTTAACAGAGACTCCATCGTTTAAGCTTTTTTCAATGCCGATGAAACACACCCATTCGTCTCTACTGATTGTCTGTGATTCCGAGAAACATGAGCTGTTGTCTGTGCAACAAGCGATTTTATTTGTTTAGTCTGTGTAGCCAACCAGATTTTAAGGAAAACGACCCACTGACCTTGAAAAGGAAGTTGTTGAATCGTTTATATCCTTGTAAGGGGTTACCACCTGTTACCAGGCAAGCTTTTAGCCAGCAGGGCGTCCAGGCGTCCTGTGGACGCCCACTTTTTGAAGAAATTCATGAAAATTGCACCTAATCCTTTAAAAAATTATGATAGAAAATATCTACTGGACAGCCACTTTTTAATTTATGGCTAAAAGCTAATACCAGGTCATACATTCTTTGAATTTGAATAAAGTCTCTAAATAAAAAAAATAAGAAAAATAAAAACTGAATAAACACTACGTGGTCAGTTTGTCGCAAACAAATCAAGCTTTGAATCTAAACAGCACTTGTTTGATAAACTTTAACAAGTAAAACGCGGGTTTACCGATACATAAACGTTTTATTAAAAGCTGGCAGGAACATGTCTGTGTTTTTTTTTGTTTTTTTAAATTACACACAAGCCATCTTGTGTTTGCCAACATGACTCCATCGTTTACTAAAGCTTGCTAAGAGCGACAAAAAAACCCATTCGGCTTCATTGTGATTCCCGGAAACTTAAACTATATAGTCCTTAGCATTAATAAACATTTTGCATTTTACTGTAGGCATCCCACCAGATTTCAAGCTATCATCCCTCTGACTTCAGAGCGAAAATTGTAAGAATTTTCAATGGTTTACATGTCAGGAATGTATTAGTTTCAAGCTGAATTCCCAAAAGCAAAAAAAGAAAAGAAACCACGGATCGGTGGCACGTTTTGATATATGACTGAGTAAATGCGAAACATATATTCTTCGGTGTTTCAATCCTGAATTCCTCGTTCAAATTCGTTTCTTTTTAGAAAGTAAATGACTTGTCTCATATCAAACTTACTTTTGGTTTAATATTTGGGACGAAAATGACATATTTTTTCTTCTTTTAAGGACATTTCCTTTGTTCGTTGGTTGGAGACTCTTTTGTGTTTAAAACTGAAAACAAAAGCGGCATCAAACAACAACAATAGACAAATATTAATATGTTGAATGTGTTTAGTTCGTGTAGGATCTGAAAAAGTGCCTTTATAGGACTTTATATATCACTTCTCGTATTAAGAGCGTCTTCGAATGGAAAGAAAAAAAGTTGTTCACCTTAGCAAATGCTTTTGATATTTGTTTAAGCCCCCAAACCAACATTCAAATTCTTCTTACCGGTCTTCATACATTTCTTATCAAACTTGTTGTGAAGAGGTATTTAATGATCCGTAAGGCACTTCACCCTTGTTGATCATTTTATTTTCTTAATTCTCATGATCTGTACGTTTGTTTTTGCAGTGGTGTTGTAAGGAGAAATAATTGGAGCTATTAAAAGAATTCAAAATACCATTTAAAATGAAAAATATCTCGATAATAGAATGACGCAGGAAAGACACTTAGTAGTAATTATATAAATTTCAATTTTTCAACGTTTTAACAAACAGTACATCAAAACTGACTTCAGGGCATTGCCAGGTGTTCCGCGAGAGGATTGGGACGAGCCTCATCCTCGCCTCACTCCTCTCGCAGCTTGTTGGTTGTTTTAGAAGGCTTGGAGACAAAGACAAGCCTTACGACCACCTTGTTGTCGCGGTCAGTTTTTGGCCCATATTAAAGCACTTATTTTCTGATCTGAAAACACCTTGTTAATACGACAACCCCGGTAATGTAACCAACCACCCAATGTAATATTATTGCCAAAAGCAAATAATAATTGACAAAGAATGAAATATTTTGATCACAAACTCCATGGTTCATATCATAAATAATTATCATGTTTGTCTTTGATTGGTATCAATCAATGGTCACTGTTTGACGTAAAAAATAGTACCATAATGTTTTATCACCCGGTTATTACAACCACATGTGTATGTTAGTCAGTGGTTTTACTAACGGGGTTCCACTGTACAAACGTTGTTAAATAAAGGGTGTCGCGAAAATTCATTTTTAATCACCCATTACTTTATATTGTCAACAAAAATAAACATTATTCATGATATTATTTTTATGTGGAAGGTGCTGTTTGGCATAAGGATTTTCTGTTTTTTTTTTTTCTTCAATTTTAGATCACAGCAGTCAAGTTTCATTGCATAACATAGACATCAACGGCAATAACTGAAAATCGCTTTCTTCAACTCAGTTCACGACTCCAGCAGGGGTTCGAGTTTTCAAGAAATTAAACTTGACGACTGCAAAGAGCTGCAAGCGGCTTGTTACGAATGGACAGAGTACGATGACTTGCCTTCTTCAGAGGATCTCACTGCATTTCTAGCTGATTTGGAAATGGACGCTGTAAATAAAGAGGATGGACAAACTCTGCCAAACTTGTACTACGAAAAATGTTGCAGCCATCATCCACCTGAGATCTCTCAAATGAAATGACGTCAGATGATGAGGTGACGTCAGATAACGTGACGTCAGAGGTGACGACATTACAAATTATGGGTTTAAACGACGTGATATTTCAATTATCTCAATACTTAATTAAAGAAGATTACACAGAGTTTATCGATGTTCCTTCCTCGGAAGATTTGGACGCTTTCTTGGCTGACACAGAGCTCGATTGTGAAAAAATATCAGTGGGAAAATCGTCATCGTCTACCGCTATCATAGGATCCGAGGACGTCTTCCGCAATAAACTCTACCACAAGGCTGAGCCAGAGTGTAGAACGTTGAAGAGTAATGAGTACCGGGTCGAAAATATTGTGGATACAGATCACACTAAGCAAGCGAAAAACAATTTGAACTTAAGTAAATTATACGAAGACAAAGAAGAGGCCACCTGTAATATCAAACTAAGCAGTGATTTCTTTTGTGCGCTGGAGGATTCTGTAAGGTTACCATGTAGCGCCAGCATCAAACTCGGATAAAATGGTCCGCGACATTGAATCTTCAGATTCGCAATTCCTACGAGACTGTGAAAGCGTTTTCACTGAGTTTACTAAGGATGTCTGTAATGAGAAATATAGAATAGAAAATAGCGCAAGGAGCCCATCTCCTGCTTATTTATACAATGATTTACTCCTGAATAATCAACAAAGATCTACACGTTTCCGTGAAGAAAGTAGATTAGCTCGAAACAAAGGAAGAACTTCTGCCGCTCTGGATCTACTGATAAATTACATGAAGAACGCATCGTTTGTAACATGTCACTGGAACACGAGGACGCGAACACGATACGGTCACATGTCCGTGATACAAATGAAACAGAGGTCTAACAAGAACGCCAAATCACTTGTAAAGAATGGACGCCCGTTAATCACCTTGGACATACAGAAGTTTCTGGAGGTGAGATGTGAAATAGTAATTTTGAGACGATGGCCTCCTTGCCTGATTTGTTTTCTCAATCGCTGTCTCGTGTGGAAGACGTTTGCTATTAAACACCAGATTTGTTCTGTTCTCCAAGACTCATCAATAGAGAATCAAGGCGTTATTCTTTATCGCCACTTTCCTCACTTGTGCAACCAGCCTCGTTCCCAGTTTCGAATGAAAGCGAGGCCAATCATAAACCACCGCGAAGTCAAAAACAAGTTTGTCCGGAATTCACAGACTGTTAGTCTACATTCTACGCCCTACAATGTAAACCGTTCTTCTAAGCGCTTGCACAAAATATGGACGCCTAAGGGAGTTTCTCCATTGTTATTTGACTTCAAAGGAACAAGTCCGTGTTATGAGGATATCAGTGTTCAAGGATCGCCAATCCTGTTCTCTCCGATGTCAAGCAGCAGTTTATGAACTCTACCTTCATCAGTTCCCAGGCCTTCTTTATTTCGTCATGCGTTTTAGGTCACGTGATGTGGACCTCCTCCACAGGTCCTTCACGGTGATGTGAGGGTGGTACGCAACAGCGTGGCCAATAAACTAAGGATCCTGTAATAAAAACTCTTAAGACGACTAAATCGTGTTGTTAAAACTGCGCTAAGAAGAACATTTTTGCATAGTCCCCTCTGTTGCGAATGGCCGGACCTAAAAGACAAAATGTGCGAAATCAAGAACTCCGTGCTACTGCTCTAAGCGCATGCTCATGTGATGAAAAAGTGAGACTATGGATTGTAAAAATTGCTATGTTGTGATTGTATTTTTATTATCAAGCACAATTTTCATTAAATATTAAAAAACACAAACCGCTAAGCAAATTCCAAATTAATTATACCCAAATATAGCATATTTTATAATACCCATGCCCACTTTTTCATCACGTGAGCATGCGTAGTTTAGAACTCTTGATGCGTGCATTCGAGGTTTTCCGGCTTTTCGTTCTCGTCCCTGTGATTTTAAGCGCGCTATCGAGACGCCTGACAGTGTACGATTACCGGCGATTTTTGCTACTATTTCTCGGGAATCTGTTTGAGATTTTTATAATGTGACTTGAGCGAAGCGCGTGCAATGTCAGCAAAAATGCTGCCTTGAGGCAGGAGCGTGAGAGGTGATAAGAAGGTGGAAAAGGAAAGGGAGAGACCCTCTCTTTCCTTCCCATCACCCCTTGCGCTCCCCTCGTTAATTGAGAGACGACTGGGGACGAGTCAGGAAACATGTAAATTAGCCAAGCGTAAGCCTGCGTAGCTGGCGGTTTTATTGGCGCGCGCGATGCTGAATTTGCGAGCGACGAAGTCGCGAGGGGAATGGAGAGGAGAAGTATTCTTTCTTCTCACTCGGCTTCGCAGCTCGCAAATTCTCCATCGCGCGCGCCACAAAAAAAAGGCTAGCTACGCAGGCTAGCCAAGCTGCGTGAGAAAACAGATCAAGCTGAGGAAAACATGCATGCAACCGACGCCAAGCGCAACAGAGCATGGATATAATAACAATCTCTTTTGACGCTTTTATTGGCAAACCTTCAGCTGATCCTTCAAACATACATTGTACAACGGGTGATTTCCCATTTTCATACAACACCAAGCTAACAAATCAGAAAATGCCGTTATTCCCCTAAGTTTCTCTCATACCTCGATCCAGTCCTAAACGTTCTTTTGGCCGGTCATGCACTGTGAGAAAGAGATTGCGAGAAAAACCCAATAAAATGAAATAAAATCTGTAATAATTAAAGGGAATGTGGTCATCGTAGTTATACGGCAACTGAAGGAGTAATAAGAGCCTTGAAAATATTTTCCGACATCGACGTCGAGGCCTGAAATTTTTTTCCAAGCTCTTGTTGCAACATCTTCATTTGCTGTATAACTGCGATGATCATATTCTCATAAATCCTTTCCACCGCAGTTCATATATATGAATTTATTTTCATTTTCACAAAGCTCTAATAGATAAATAGTTTATCTCAGGTGTACCATACCAGGGGCGGATCCAGGAATTCCTGAAAGGGGGGGGGGGGGGGGGGGGGGGTGGGGGTTGTACACAGACAGACAGACAGACAGACAGACACCTTTATTTAAAAATAAAATTCTATATTCTCCCAGGGTAGTCCCTTCAGAGGGTTCAAAAAAACCCACTGCTATCAATGGGAGCCCTGGGAGAAACATAATTAACTAAATTTAAATGTTCAAATAATAAAAATTATTATAAAAATTATGAATATTAATATATATATATATATATATATATATATATATATATATATATATATATATATATATATATATATATTACAGTAAAAAAAAGTTTAGAATGCGATTAAAATTAGGCTAATTACAGTTAAAAATATTAAAAATGAGGCAATCGTGATAGTAAAAGGATCTTTTTTGCGATTACTGTTCTTACTGATGGTATATTTAACAAGTTGCTCTGGCGAGTAGTGCGGGCTATAACGTCCCTATTAAAATGAAAAGAGACCTTAATAACTTTCGACGCCATCGGCGTGGATGGCGAGGGCCACATGCGCGAGCTTCTAGGGGATCCGGGGCCATGCCCTCCCGGAAAAATTTTCCCATTTTACCCTCTAAAACGCCATTTCCAGCACTCCTGAGACTCGAAAAGCGTTTGTGAAGGCATGATATAACATCTGGAGTTTACCTTATTTCTCAACCAGAAAACTAAAACTAATAATAATGCAAAATTAAAAGAGGCAGCAGAAACAACAATAGTAATTTGTCGTTTTTCTATTACCTCGTAAATCGAACAATGTAGCCTAAGAGTCTTCTTGGATAAGCTTTTACAAAATTAAAGCCTCGTATATCTCTTCTACTCGAATTTCTCAGAGTAATGCAAAGCAATAACAGCGAGATCTGAGAAGCGCTCTTCAAACATCGTTGATCTGCAGGAGCAGGTCTTCATCTGTTTCATAGGCGAAAAGGACCGCTCAGCTTCAGCACTACGGTGCATGCAATGAGGAGATGACGATGGATGTTTGGAAAAGCATCCTCGTCACACGCACCAATTGCTAGTAGAAGATTGCTCGGAAGTTCCTTCTCTGTTGACTGCCACATTCTGCCACATAGTTTGCCATCTTCGCAGCTCATTCCTAAGGGATTTCGAAAATGGAAGGTCTTTCCCCCAGTACAACATGCCTTCTGTTTCATCAGATAGCTCCAGGGTGTTATTGACTATGATTGATGGTACTAGATAAAGCAGGTGGGAGGCGTGGCGATCTTCGTCAGAAAAAAGGTCTTGCATTTGAATAATCAGGGAATCAAGAAGGGGAATAGCCACAGATTTTTTGAAATGATCGATTGGATCTTGACACAATCCAGGCCCGTAGCGGGGGCAGGGGCCTGGGGGGCCCGGGCCCCCCAGAAATTCTTGAAATTTTAATTAGAACTCCTTGTTGTTAGATATAGTCTTCATGTTTTCGAAATCCAAACAATTATTTTTTGCAACCAATGTTCTTCTGGGAAAACCCGAAACAAACAAAACGGATCGAAATTCACCAATCACATTAACGTCTAAAATCGTTATGTTTCTTGAGACGTCCGTTCGGTCTGTTTAAAGTCAACGGATGAAGAGTGAATGCTGAAATCGTGCTTGAGTTCTTGTGTTCTTGAAAGGCGTGATAATGTTTTCTCAAGAACCTACCAAAAAGAAAACAAAGCAATCCGTGTGTAAATAAAACTCTATTTTATCGTGCGTTACGACACAAACAAGTAAGTTAGTGAAACTGAAGATATAGAAGCGTCCAAGCGGAAGAGCCAAAGAGCAACCAGATAATGCAGTATCCACTGCGATAAATGAACCTGTGACTGTCGAAAGAAGTCAACCCAGTGACTGTGTTCCAGATGAAGCACCTGTAACAGTATCTCAACTGCCACAAACCAACCAAAAAATTTTAAATTCCCCACCAAGACCTTCGGTAATCAAGCAAAGAAGAGGTCATTTTAACCTGCTTGGTTTGGGCGATTCAAGCGGTTACACTACGACCAGGGAAGAGATCGGCGTTTTGTCATAGCTGCTTAAAAGCACTTCAAAACAACATGCTGACCTCCGCAAATGCTGATCCAACATTTACATTGGATGGCTTTAGCAACTGGAAAAATGCAACTGATAAGAAAAGAGGATTTCAAGTCAGCAGCCCAAGGGAACAGACTTGCCCAGGATATGATGAAAACGTTATCGAAAGATAGAAGTGTTAGATCTGTTTTGGGCTCGAATTGTGCAGCGCAAAACCACTAAAGTTCAGGACATTGAAGACCCGAAGCTACCTAGGAAGTGCAAAGCTCCAATGCGGCAGGAGATTGGAGAGCAGAATACACATTACTTCCCCCAAACCCCCAAAGATCATTACAAACAAATCTATTTTGCTGCGATAGATAATACAACTCAATGCATCTCTTCACGGTTTGACCAAGCGAATTTCAAGATCTAGGAGAACGTCCAGGAGCTCCTTTTGAAGTCGTTTGCTGGTGAACCACTGTGACGAGTTTACTCAAGTGGTCAACACGTATGGTGAAGATTTGGATCCTTTCAAGTTAGAAGGGCAGCTACTACTCTTACCCACAACTGCAGATTCTATGGGATTTGACACGTCTCATTTCAATGTTAATGATATTGTCACCTTCTTCCCATCTCTCAATGGCTCCCGCAAATTACGTGAAGTTGCACGCTGGGAAGGTTGCTTCTGGTGATGCCGGCAACAAATGCCCTCAGTTTGAAGCGAGTCAAAACGTATTTACGATCAACAACCGATGATTCCAGACTTAACCATTTGATGCTACTTCATGTGCACAAGGAGAGGACAGACTCTATCAGCCTCATAGACGCTGCTAACCAGTTTGCGAAGAGGCAAGGATAACAGAGAACAGGTCTTTGGCAAATTTACTGCCAATGATATTGCAAGAAAGTTGTCATTGGTCTCGAGGTCCGTCCAAACAGTTTAAGTGGCTATTCTAATTATGAAGCGGAGGTGGGAGGTAAGGGGCGGCGGCGGGGGGGGGGGGGGGGGGGGATGGGGTGTTGTCTGTTTGGGATCCCTGCTGCACCACTCGGGCCCCCCCACTAATTTGTGGCTTGCTACGGGCCTGCAATCTTTTGCATGTTAACGTTCTACTCTCGCAAAATGTACATTATCTTTTTCCCAACTTGAAAATCAGTTAATTGGTGGAAGTGAAACAACTACGTATAAAACAATTTTATTCTATTATTTTTTTATGAAGAGTCAAACAAATAAAAAAACTGCTGCTCAGAATAACTTAAAAAAGAAAATTTGTAACGCCATTTTTTCGGCCGGTTCGTACGTCGTGTCATCTTTAAATTTAAAGGCGTTCCAGTGAATTAATGCCAATGAAACTTTCAGATAATATTTTGCACATCGGTAAGCATGCACAGTGAATGTTTTAAAACTGAAATCCATCGAGCCGTTTCTCAGATTTTTGCAAAAGCCATTAAAATCGAAAATTACCCAAAAATTGCACATGAAGCGATGTTAGGAAAAAAGGTAGTTCTCAAGATCGCAAAAGAGAAAGTAAAGAAAATTAAACTTTCAAGGTTTACAAACATAACATCAAGCTACTTTTTGACATTATCATTAAGTAATTTCACAAAACCAGTGTTGATCTCTCGATCAATTTAATACCAGTAAACAAATAGTAAGGTTTGAAATATTATTGCGATTTATTTTAATTCAAACATACAGATTTTTTTATTCTTGCAAAATACATATGCCATATACCATATTTTAAGATGCCTATGTGGGATTTTCAATGCGAAATCTTAAACGCGCTAAATTTCACTTTTACTGATTTCTAAGTTTCTTGTTTATCATCGTCATGGTAATATCGATTTTACCAGAAAATATATCGTGCCAAACTTCAATTCAAAACCAGTTAGTGGTGAAAATTTCACGTTGATCCGACTTGGAGAAGACCGCTTAAAAGCCGATTGAAAAATGTTGGTATGGTCTCCAGAAAACTGTATCGAACCACCTTAAATAGATTGTGTCCCGGATGTGTGAAGGACGATGCTGTGAACTTTGTCTAATCAGGGAGACAAAAAGGAGTTTTCCACAGAAAAGCTGTTTTTCATGCTCATCTCAGCTGGCTGGGAGAAAATGGTATTCAACCTGCCTGGCTGGGAAAGACAGTGTATTAACCCTCATGGCTGGAAGAAACTGTATTTCAACCTGCCTGGCTAAGAAAAACAGTATTTCAACCCGCCTGGCTGGGAGAAACAGTATTTCAACCTGCCTGGCTGGGAAAAACAGTATTTCAACCGGCCTGGCTGGGGACAAACAGTGGATTTTGTCCCGCCTGACTAGGAGAAATTTGAAAAATGTGATATTAAAAGATCAATATCAAAATAAGCTCGTAATCTGCTGCCTGTTGGTTTGGAGCAGGAGGAGCCGCTAAGCTCTTGCGCTCCAAAGCCAGGAGTTAAATTTAACTTTCGTCTACAAGGCACATTCAATTTTTTACGCGTGTCAATTTATTATTTATTATGGGCAGCGCAAGCCCCTGTATACGTAAATCAGACGAGTGAATACCTCATGAAAGCCGTGCAGTTTTGGTAACCTTACTAACTTCATCACGACCTTTCCATTTTATTTCTGGCATGACACCCATTTCGGACTACGCGACAGAGTTCCTTGGCTGGCTGGCTGGCTGGCTGGATGGATGGATGGCTGATTATACGAGTCAGCTAGTTGGTTGGAAAAATTAGTCAGCTGAAAAGCTGGCTGGCTGGCTGGCTGGCTGGCTGCGGGACAAGGGTTCGCTGGCAAGAAAGAACAGCTATTTTTCTGCCAGCTTACTGTAAAATTAACCATATGGAATCTAAACAGCTATAATAACTATTTTCTAATCAAAATAAGCGTTTTTAGGCAATTGGATCGTTTTGTTCTCCTGCATAATTATCTGTCTCCGTTTACAAGGAATGGCATCAACAATACTCATTAATTTAAAGCGCTCTACTGGAGAAAGATTTGCATTTAACACGTTTTCACTCTTTAGGAAGACTCCCGCGTCAGAAAGGAGATCACCGACTGTAACAATTCCTTTAAGAAACAGGTGTTTTTCGAAGAGTGAGAGCTTTTGAACAGAACAGTTATATTCTTATTATTCCAGTCGGGGGAGGGACGGGGCCCGCGATCGACCAGGCGCACGTTCGTCGGGCTCTCTAAAGAACTACAAAAGACTGGGGCCTACTTGATCCATTTAGTGACCTGATTAGCTAATGACCAATCGGCGCCATTTTGGATTCTCAAGTCATTTTCCATCAAAATGTGTTGTTGGTTTGATGGCAACACGAAGTGTGTTCGTTTTGGCCACAGTTTTGTCGATAAGGAACACTTTTTTTATCCTAGTTGTACGGTCCCGTTGTCACAAGAGAGTTCATGCTCGAGATCATCTCGAGATCATCATGTTCGAGATCATCTCGAGATCATCTTCATCATTGATGAAGCAAAGATGTGAGTATAACGCTTCATTTAAGCTTACAAGCTTTCCTCGGTAATTATGAACCCTGTTTTTTCTTCTTGTTATTTATTCTGGAATACAATACAGAGGATCCCCTTTACTTCTTT
The DNA here is from genome assembly GCA_022457155.1 of Cladopsammia gracilis. Taxonomy (NCBI): domain Eukaryota; kingdom Metazoa; phylum Cnidaria; class Anthozoa; order Scleractinia; family Dendrophylliidae; genus Cladopsammia; species Cladopsammia gracilis. Next base: position 233,244 of record JAJGOT010000599.1, on the reverse strand, counting down.
GCAAAATCCAGTCACGTAAAAACAAAAAGATCGGAGCTTTTCACGCGTTTATACGGATAATAATGCACCTATATATCATTAATGTTGAGCCCCAGGGTGGGGGAGGGGGGATGGGGCGGGGGGGGGGGGGGGGGGGGAGCTACCCAGGGGATTTTGACATAGAGGGGTGTTCCCTGGGTAGGTATTTTGACAGTACTGGATGAAATGCAACAAATTATAAAACAGTTATCCTGGGGATGTGATTTTGGCATTCAGTGGTTGCCCGGGCCCTGGTTGTTCAAAAGGTGGATAGCGCTATCCACTGGATAAATCACTATCTAGTGAATAATTTAACAAAAACCATTGTGTTTTCTGGTGGATAGCGCTATCTACTGGATAAATCACTGTCCAGTGAAATTATAAGTATTATTACAGTCAAACCGGATGTTCTTTTGAGGGCAACTTTGCAAACTTCCGCCGCAACATTGGTATTTTGATTGACAGTTTGCTTCAAGCAAGTTGGAAGTTGTGCGAGCAAGTTGCAACTTTCTCGAGCAAGTTCCTATTTCAAACTTGCGGTCAGTTGCTGGATTTCTGAATTGAAAGTACTTGGTTTGGTTACCTTGCAGAATTCCACAAACTCTACGATGTCAGGAGTAGAAACTGTTCGTTCCTTCCAGCCAGGTTTACCGGGAAAATACGTCTCGTTTTGTCAAAATCTGTTTACAATATTGGATACAGTTTGCCTTGATAATCCAACAATGCGTGCGATTTGTTCTTGTTTTACACCAGACGACCATTATTGTCTCTCTTTTCTCAACCGAGGTCGTATTATTGCGATGTACGTGAGCCATAATTGAAGAAGGACGTGTTTTCACAAAATTTGCAATTTGCAACTGACAACAAGTTTGAAATAGGAACTCGCTCGCGAAAGTTGCAACTTGCTTGCGTAACTTCCAACTTGCTCAAAGCAAACAACTGTCAATCAAAATACCAATGTTGCGGCGGAAGTTTGCAAAGTTGCCCTCAAAAGAACATCCAGTTTGACTGTAACAAAATCCATTGTGTTATCTGGTGGATAGCGCTATCTACTGGATAGTGCTATCCACCTTTTGAACAACTGGGTCCAGAAGGTCAATTCCAAAATCCCCTTGGTCAGACATTCCTTCCCTCCTGATAAAATCTGGAGTGTACCATCTCCCGCTCTCTCTGTTTGTCAAAAAATATCTTTATTTCTAACTACCTTTTCAATAAAATCAGCTGAGGGTGAAAGCTCAAAGCCATCATTCAAGCAATACGGAAATTGAAAGTTCAGCATTGAAAGAATTATTGAAACTACAATACTTGACCGACATGTAAACATCAATTTACCAACGAACTGCAACAACTCCCAATTCACTGTTGCTCTCAGGACAGGACTAATACATGTATGTAAGTCCCAACTACCAACAGTGTGCTGCTCTGGAGCAAGAATTGAATTTTCTGTTGGGTGTCTGGGACTTCAAAAAAGGTACATGTACAATAGTGTCTGTTTATCATGCTACACAATGTGATTCTTATAAATCTTTCCAGCAGTGTGTCTTAAATTTGAAAACTTCTGATTCAGTGCTTGTGTAGTCTCCCACTCAGCCGTTATTTGTCTCGTCACGCAATGCTTCTCCCCACTAACAGTGGGGAGGATTGTTGCATGACGAGACTAATAATGGCTGCATGGGAGACTAGTGCTTGTGGGTTGTAAGTTATTTTTTCTTTTTGTTATTATTCTTGTGGTGTGAAGGGATGCCATGACGAAGTTACAGTGCAGAAAGTGTTGAGTAATAGTTCTGTTTTGAGATGAAAAGAAAACTATCAATGAATGGTCATTTTTCTTTTAATTTATAGCTCATGGTGTAAAGGATGCCATGAAGAGTACAGTGCAGAGAATGTTGAGTACCGATGCAGGATCAGTGTGGTGGCATCAGACAGAACACAGCCGGCACAAATCACAGTGTTTGGCAGCTGTTTGGACAGGTTCTTTGGAACATCTGCCACAAACTTTGCAAGGTTTGATTTGACCTTACATGTATTTACCTGAGGGGCCTTATTCAATTTATTTTAATATTTAAATACATAAAAAATGCTGAAAAAGAATGAAAAATTACATCCAATTTTACCTGATTCAATATCAAACTAGTTTAAACCAAAGGACAAGTTGGTCCACTGCATCTGTATTAATATTTTGTTCAACATTATAGGCATGATGATCACAGTTAGCATAGATGTGATGCATTTATCACCAGTACCCATTTAATATGCACCTCTGTGGACCTACACAAAATGTAGAGCAAAGTTACTTGTCTAAGTCAGAGACCAGGGCCAGTGATTATTAGAAATCCAATATTAAAGCACTGATCCAAGATTAAATCATAACTGAGGATTTTATTTCTCTTGTTTCAAAACCTTTTTATGAGCTAATTTAAAGCTAGAGTTTAAGACAAGTCAAAGTTAAAACTGAAGGGCAAAAGTTCTCGAGAAAAATTTTCATTGATTAGTTACAGTGTTTAACTGGATTCTGGATCGGTCTGATCACTGTGCGCTAGCAGGCAACAGTGCACTGTTACCGTCTGACATAAAAAATGTTGCCGCTTTTCCAAATGTTGCCTGATCATGGATGTTTTATGGGAAACAGTTTGTTTGTTAGATGTCATGTGACCATGAATCAACCAGTGAATGCACACGTTGAAAACCTCCAGCTACATGTACATGTACATAACAAAGTAAAATAATTACTGTCAACAGCTGCAATGGAATCCAAATATTTCATTTAGCAAATACTCTGAACCTCTTTTTACCCTGAAGAGGAACTCAGCTAACCCAGCTGAACAGCATTTTGTTAGTTTTTCCTGTCAAACAATTCACTGTGTTACCTCAATAAACAGATGTTGTGCTGTGTATGAAGTAAGAATGAAATAATTGCATCCATGTAACAATACAAAAATAAAATCATTTAATTAATCTTGCAGTGCTAAACTAAAAACAATTTTACATTCTCATTAAAAAGAGACAATGCAACTATATAATCATTTAATCAGTCAATTTTAAATGTTTACATACAGTAGCAAAAATGTTGCTATAAAACTAAAGCATAAAAAAGTATACATTAACCATGCAGTGTAAAAACTTTTTTTACATTCTCATCAAAAAAAGACAATGCTACTAAATAATCATTCAAAGAGCCAATTTCAATTATAACGGAATGTACAATTTCCTTGTAATAATAGTCGTCCCTCGATAATTAATTGCCTCCCCCCCCCCCCCCCTAGAATAATAAGCCACCCTTTGGTGGAAATATTTGAAATAATTTCCCCTCTCAATTAATCACCTCCCATCCACTCCCCCCCCCCCCCCCCCCCCCACCCTTCTTTCAATCCTCCAAGTCAAGTTAAAAATTGACTTGTATCTAGGGAAACAGTCATTATAATTACAGAAAAGTTAAAAAAAAGCACAGTAAAAAAGCACATAATATTACCCCCGGCTATTATTCAAGGAAATACAGTATCCACTTGAACTCTTTTCTAACTCGCATTGTATTCATTTATTTATTCCTTCATAATGGCATCATGAAGTCGCTGAAATGTTGGAACATTATCTCGCTAGTTTTTGTGTTTCGAAATCATTATTAATAATTAATACAGTATTTACATATAAAAAATGTTGGTATTAAATTCAAGCCTAACCAAAAGTATTGTCATCTGGTGCTAAGGACCATTTTACATTCTCATTAAAAAAAGACAATGCAACTAAATAATCATTCAAACACTCAATTTAAAATATGTACATATTAATTCTTTTTTTCTTATCACAAAATGATAATGACAAAACTGCAGCTAACTAAATTATACAACTGTCAATTAAATATTAATTGCAAGCTGTCAATAACACTAATTGATAATACTTATAATACAATTTGTATTGCGCAAATTTCATAAAAATGTTCAAATGTGGATAACAATGATTAGATAATTAAAAAACTGTTTGTAACATTACTTATTACAAAACAGTCACTAAAACTAGTTGCAGAATTGCCACCTTGACAAGCTCCCTAATATTGCATAATAAATTAGTGCTTGTCGCATAAAAAAATCTTGGTTTAATGGGTATTAAAATCACCTCTAACCAAAAAGCTGGAAAAAGTCGCAAAATGTTGTGATTAATATAAATCCATTTTGCTAAATGTTGTGATTAATATAAATCCATTTTGCTACTATTTTATTGAAAATGCAATATAACCATCCATGGTAAGAAATTACACCTTTTGCCCTTCATTAACGGAAAATAGAAATTCAATTTATTTTACGGAAAATCAATAACATCTTAGGAATAACATTAAGACGAAGAAATGTTCATTTCAATCATCCGTTAGTTCATTTGCGCAATTACCATGCTAATGCACCTTCAATAACATCATTGGAATGTCATTTTTTTTTATTGTAAAGTCTATTATGCCTTTAGAAACACATTTTCATCAATACAGTTGTTTACATTTTACATTAATTGAATTTCTATTTTCCATTAATGATCGAAGGGCAAAAGGTGTAATAACATAATATGATAAAACTATTTATCCATTTTCAACAAATCATGTACTTTAAGATCCCCATTTTAGGCTGGTAACTGTGTTGTCACACAATACTTCCCATGAGAAGCATTAAGTGACTCATTAATAATGACTGCAGTGAAGATAAGAATTGTTAGAGTTGCCTTTATACTTGCTTACTGGATGTCTTAAGCTGCTATTCACTTTTTTAGTTTGATCAGCTTCTCTTTACATTTTACTGCTTATTTTAGGATATATATTTTTTTGGTTTCATAATCAGAAACTAAAATACGCCCATCTGGTGTTGTGGTTATTCCTATGGGGAATTGTATCTTATCAACAGTTTTTCCAGTGAAGCAACCTTCCACTGTAAACTGATCAACACGACCATTGAATCCATTGCATACAAGAAGATTATAATGATTACCACATTTCTCGAGACATAGTCCCAAAGGACCATCCAACTGTCCATCACCCTCGCCATGTTCTCCTATTTTGCACAAGAACTTTCCTGAATTGTCAAAAACTTTCAAACAATTGTTACCATAGTCAGATACAAAGAACCTGTCCTGATGGTGAATACATGCAGTGGGACGGTCAAGTTTTCCTGGGCCACTGTCTCCAAATTTCAACACAGGTTTACCATCCTCAGATAACACCTGCACCCTACTATTATTGTAATCAGCTACAATAACACGCCCTTCACCATTCATACAAAGGCTGGCAGGATTCTGAAACTCACCGTCTCTTGTCCCTTCCTTTCCAAAGCTCTTCACAGAGTTCCCTCTTTGCAAATTAAATTGTTGAATGCGATGATTACATTGATCGGCCACCAGAATGTTATCATCATTTAGGTATATGACGTCAACTGGGTAGTTCAGCTGTCCAGCATTATTTCCATAGCAACCCAGTTTTCTTACAAAGTTTCCTTCCTTGTCAAACATTAGAATACAGTGTTTTGTATTGTCTGCTACAGCCATGAGTCCTTTACTGTTCACAGCGATCCCAAATGGTGCTTCAAGAGTTTCTCCTTTTAACTCCAACTCTCCCACAACCTGAATGAGCCGTTCCTTCACCCGGACAGTGTAAGGACTGGTTGCAAGCTTCTTGTCGTTAATCTTTACTGTGATGTTTAAGACACCTGGAACTTGGGGTGTAAACTTCACCAGGAAATCTCCATCTTCTTTTTCGCAAGTCGTTAAACTTCCTACTTTATCAGCGGGTTCCACGAGCACTTCAACATGGAATTTGTGTTTCACTTCATACACTTGTTCTTCGTGGATTTTGGGGTGGATCACAAACTCTGCTTCTACACCAGCTTGAAAATCTTGTGTGAGTCCTTCTATAACTGTCTCGATGAAACCAACGGTCAAGTTCGTAGGTTCTGAAGTCGGAACAAACATCACAAAGGAATTGACCGGTAGTGCAGGGACTGGCGTGTTTTCAAGATCTTCAAACCGCTGCTCCAGATTCGGTTTGCTCTGCATAATGTCCGAACTGGAGCTTCGTTGAACCAGGTTTTGAGTAAACTCGACTGCTTGGTTGATTTGCTTCAGCAAGGACTGCACTTGTGTCTTTGTAGAGTTTAACTTCTCCTCCCTCGACATGCACGTGTTCTCGAGGGTGGTAATGATCTCGCGCTCGCGTTCTCGGATCTTCGCGATCAGTTGATCGGCTGCTTGGGAAACTTCACGTTTAGTAATAGTGAGTTTGGTTTTCAGTTCAAGCTCTGTTTGTTCTAATTTATGAATAGCTTCGCTGCAAACTTTGCTCTTTTCTTTCATTAACTCAGCTCTCGCCAGGATGTTAGCTTTCTCGCTGTCCGCTGCTTTGTCCAATGGCTCCACTTCGTGGGTCTTGTGATCTGTGTTGATGCATATTTGGCAAACACAGGTTTCGCATTTGCGACAAAAAAATCTCGACACCTCTCGCTCATGGTACTGCTGGGGGCAAAATGACTGCCTCTTCATCAGGGCTTCGTAGTCATCAGCCTGGAACTGTTTGACTGGCGTCACCTTGTGTCCTTCGAATCCAGCGTTCTTGAACAGATCATGTGCGTTTGCACAATCACTGCACATGAATTTAGCGCATTCAAAGCAGTAACTTATCTCCGCGCTCTTTTTCTTACAAATGCCACAACTGATCTCATTTCCATTGCCGCTCTGTCGGATAGCGAGAAGACTACGTAAGCTGTTATGATGAAAACTGGTCGGCAGTTTATCGAAGCGGTTTCCTTCGGGAAGACCGACTTCAGCCTGGCACTCTGGGCAGCGAAACTTTCCATTCCTTTGGCTGATCAGTGCGTGTTTCTTCAAGCATTCACAGCAGAATGTGTGCAGGCAGGTTATTGTCTTGGGATCGGTGAAAGTATCCAGACAGATTGAACATGTAACGTGCTCTTTGAGGTTTTTCAACAGAGACTCCATCGTTTTTGCAGCTTGTTTAAAAGCGACTAAACACACCCATTCGACTTGTTTTGATTCCGAGAAACTTAAGTTATTTGTAGTTTAACAATATCAGTTTGCATTTTACTGCAGGCAGCCAACCAGATTTTAGCAATCTATCTGTACCCTCTGACCTTAGCAGAGCGGAAGTTGTAAGAAGTTTCAAAGGTCTCCTTGCATAACTGTCAGGAATAATAATCTCAACTGAGCCAAAAACAAAACAAATCACACACAGTTGCACGTTTTGATACGATATTTTTTTGAATCCATAATTCTTCCTTGAAATTAGTTCAGCTTAAGAAAGGGAAATCATTGTTTCTCAAAGTATCAAGCAAATCGAATTTCGCAACTCTAATCTCGTGTTTGATATGCAACGAAGCGTGATTAAGAACTCATCTCCTTGTCTTTGGTATATTTTACATATAAACTTGTCGATTTTGGAGCGTCGCAGAATGGAAAGAAGAATAAATTGTTCACTATGTACAAATACCTTATTAACCGATTTATAATACGAGTAGGCCCAGGGATAGTCGCGCAGGCAATCACGCGAGAGAGCGTGTAAATTGTCTCCCACCCCCGTGCTTTGCGCCCGACGGGGAGACTCCCATATAACAATGACGGGGGTTCTCGTCTAAAATCTCCGAAAAACACTCTAAAAGGTACCAGAATATAGTTTGATAGGCGTGTCTCAAATGTGTTATTTACTCCTAAGAGGTTCTCGAGCAACAAGTTATATTCTGTCACATTTTTCAGCTCAATACACTAAATTTCCTGCCATTTCCTGGATCACTAAAAAGGGACTGAGAGACTTTTATAGCGCAAATATCACATGTCTCATGGCGCTTTACATACACTTATGAGAATGAGATCGGACGTCAGCTTATGAAGGCGCCTCAGGCAGCCGCTATCGGCCCACTGATGATCTCATCTCCACTCCACCCATGAACAGCGTATGGCACCGAGGGTGGTCACAGAGACGGGACCTCCCGCTCTACAGACTGGCGTTCTATCAACTGAGCTTACCAGGCGGCGGTCTAATCTGGTCTAATCTGCATCTCATTGTAATATGCCTTGCGCCTTGTTCTACAAAGATTTCCAACAAACAAACCTGAGATGTACCAAAGAGGCCCTGTATTCACATCATCAGACATTTCAACCCTCAAATTTTATCGGGAGTGTCACGTTTTTAGGTTACGTCTCACGCTCTCCCAATTTTTAAAAAAATCTCTTGATTAATCAGAGGACCTCGGTACTGGGGGGTGGGGTATCTTTATAAAAATTAAAGGAGTGTTCGTCGAAAATGTACGAAAAACACCCTAAAAGGTTTGATGGGCGTGACTCAAATTGTACCAATTCTGACACAGTTTTTCTACTCAATATCGTAAAATGTGCCGCGATAATTCTAACCGTGGTCATTTTAGATATTATTACCTAAGCACTTCCAATCTATTGTGTCCCGTAAAAGGTACGACGAGCACCATCGTCATTTATATATCTGCATTCCCCCCCCCCCACTCCCCCATCATTTGGGGGTGTCGGGTCTTTTTCCGATGGCAACTTTTGCCAGCGCTATTTCGCGTGATTCCCCTACTTGTATTACCGTTTAACCCCAATAACAACATGCAAATTCTCCTTAGCTGTCTTCATACATTTCTTATCAAACTTGTTTGGTGAAGGTATTTAATGATCCGTAAGGCAATTTACCCATGTTAATCATTTCTTAATTCTCATGATCTGTACGTTTGGTCATGCAATGTCAGTGCTGCAGTACACATATTTGGAATTTTAAAACAGTCAATTACCGGTAATTATATGAACGTTAATATTTCAAGAAAGTTTCAACAAACAGTCGAAGGTCGCGAAAACAGACTTGTTATTGCAGCGGACCCTTTTTGATTCGAGCAAAAGCACAGTGTTATTTTCTTATCTGAAAACCCCGTTCATCCTACAGTGCTGATAAGCAGATAAAACTAAATTGGCAAAAATAATTTTGACTGCAAACTCCATGATTCATATTATTAACCCGTATTACGGACACCCGCTTAATACGGACAGTTGTCTTGGTCCCGGCCGAACGCCCATACATTTCCTCTAAAATTTACCCGCTTAATACGGACACCCCGCTAATACGGACAGTTGTCTTGGTCCCGGCCGAACGCCCATACATTTTCTCTAAAATTTACCCGCTTAATACGGACACCCCGTTATTACGGACAGTTGTCTTGGTCCCGGCCGAACGCCCATACATTTTCTCTAAAATTTACCCGCTTAATACGGACACCCCGTTAATACGGACAGTTGTCTTGGTCCCGGCCGAACGCCCATACATTTTCTCTAAAATTTACCCGCTTAATACGGACACCCCGTTATTACGGACAGTTGTCTTGGTCCCGGCCGAACGCCCATACATTTTCTCTAAAATTTACCCGCTTAATACGGACACCCGGTTATTACGGACAGTTGTCTTGGTCCCGGCCGAACACCCATACATTTCCTCTAAAATTTACCCGCTTAATACGGACACCCTGTTATTACGGACAGCTGTCTTGGTCCCGGCCGAACGCCCATACATTTCCTCTAAAATTTACCCGCTTAATACGGACACCCTGTTAATACGGACAGTTGTCTTGGTCCCGGCCGAACGCCCATACTTTTCCTCTAAAATTTACCCGCTTAATACGGACACCCTGTTAATACGGACAGTTGTCTTGGTCCCGGCCGAACGCCCATACTTTTCCTCTAAAATTTACCCGCTTAATACGGACACCCCGTTATAACGGACAGTTGTCTTGGTCTCGGCCGAACGCCCATACATTTCCTCTAAAATTTACCCGCTTAATACGGACACCCCGTTATAACGGACAGTTGTCTTGGTCTCGGCCGAACGCCCATACATTTCCTCTAAAATTTACCCGCTTAATACGGACACCCCGTTATTACGGACAGTTGTCTTGGTCCCGGCCGAACGCCCATACATTTCCTCTAAAATTTACCCGCTTAATACGGACACCCTCTTATAACAGACAGTTGTCTTGGTCCCGGCCGAACGCCCATACATTTCCTCCAAAATTTACCCGCTTAATACGGACGCCCCGTTAATACGGACAGATGTCTTGGTCCCGGCCGAACACCCATACATTTCCTCTAAAATTTACCCGCTTAATACGGACACCCTGTTATTACGGACAGTTGTCTTGGTCCCGGCCGAACGCCCATACATTTCCTCTAAAATTTACCCGCTTAATACGGACACCCCGTTAATACGGACAGTTGTCTTGGTCCCGGCTGAACGCCATACATTTCCTCTAAAATTTACCCGCTTAATACGGACACCCTGTTATTACAGACAGTTGTCTTGGTCCCGGCCGAACGCCCATGCTTTTCCTCTAAAATTTACCCGCTTAATACGGAAACCCTGTTATTACGGACAGTTGTCTTGGTCCCGACTGAACGCCCATATATTTCCTCTAAAATTTACCCGCTTAATACGGAAACCCTGTTATTACAGACAGTTGTCTTGGTCCCGGCTGAACGCCCATATATTTCCTCTAAAATTTACCCGCTTAATACGGAAACCCTGTTATTACGGACAGTTGTCTTGGTCCCGGCTGAACGCCCATACATTTCCTCTAAAATTTACCCGCTTAATACGGACACCCTGTTATTACGGACAGTTGCCTTGGTCCCGGCCGAACACCCATACTTTTCCTCTAAAATTTACCCGCTGAATACGGAAACCCTGTTATTATAGACAGTTGCCTTGGTCCCGGCTGAACGCCCATACATTTCCTCTAAAATTTACCCGCTTAATGCGGACACCCTGTTATTACAGACAGTTGTCTTGGTCCCGGCTGAACGCCCATATATTTCCTCTAAAATTTACCCGCTTAATGCGGACACCCTGTTATTACGGACAGTTGTCTTGGTCCCGGCTGAACGCCCATACATTTCCTCTAAAATTTACCCGCTTAATGCGGACACCCTGTTATTACGGACAGTTGCCTTGGTCCCGGCTGAACGCCCATATATTTTCTCTAACGTCACCCGCTTAATACGGACACCCTGTTAATACGGCGAGTTTCTGCGGTTACTATGGTGTCTTTATTAACGTGTTTCGAATGTAACCATAGTCTTTCCCAATCTGCTATTACGACCACAATTTTATGTCCGTCGGTGGTCTAACTAACGGGGTTATACTGTATAAACATTGTTAAATAAATGGCTTCCCAATAATTTAAATATTTTTCATCCTGTCAGTTATCACTTTTATTTCGTGAACAAAAAGGTAAATATTTCTTGTGACGTTACTTTAAATGGAAGGTGCTTTTTGGTATAAGGCTTTTTCTTTTCTATTTCAGATCACAGCGGTAAGTTTCATCGCAGAGAACAAAGCGATCAACAGCAACAACTCAAACTCGCTTCGTTTTACTCAGTTCACGACTCCTGGCAGCAGGGGTACGAGTTTTTAAGAAACTTGACGACTGCAACGAGCTCCAAACGGCTTCTTACGAATGGACAGAGTACGATGACTTGCCTTCTTCAGAGGATCTCAGTGCATTTCTAGCTGATTTGGAAATGAACGCTGTTAATAAAGAGAATGGACAAACTCTGCCAAACCTGTTCACGACTCCAGCAGGGGTTCGAGTTTTCAAGAAACTTGACGACTGCAAAGAGCTGCAAGCGGCTTGTTACGAATGGACAGAGTACGATGACTTGCCTTCTTCAGAGGATCTCAGTGCATTTCTAGCTGATTTGGAAATGAACGCTGTAAATAAAGAGAATGGACAAACTCTGCCAAACTTGTATTTCGAAAAATGTTGCAGTCATCAACCAATTATAACGTCAGATGACGTCAGAGGTGACGTCATCACAAATTACGAGTTTAAACGACGTGGTATGTCGATTGACTCAAACTTCATTTAAAGAGGATTACACATATTTTACCGATCTTCCTTCTTCCGAAGATTTGGACGCTTTCTTGACTGACATAGAGCTCGATTGTGGAAAAATATCAGTGGAAAAGTCGTTATCACCTACCGCTACCATGGGATCTGACGACGCCTTCCGCAGCAAATTATGCTACGAGGCCGAGAATTCTGTAAGGTCACCATGTAGCGACATTATTACTTCAAACTCAGAGAAAATGGTCCACGATATTGAATATTCAGATTCACAATTTCTACGAGACTGTGAAAGCGTTTTCACTAAATTCACTGAAGGTGTCTTTAATCAGAAAGATAGAATAGAAAATAGCGTAGAGACTCCATATCCTGCTTATATTACACAATGATTTAATCCTGAATAATCAACAAATATCTACTCATTGCCGTGAAGAAAGCACGAAACAAAGAACCTCTGCCGCTCTGGATCTACTGATAAGTTACATGAAGAACACATCGTTTGTAACATGTCACTGGAACACGAGGAAGCGAACATAATATGGTCACATGACCGTGATACAGAGGAAACAGAGGTCCAACAAAGAGGTCAAATCGCCTGATTTATTTTCTCAGTCGCTGTCACTTGTGGAAGAAGTTTGCTCTGAATCACCAGATTTGTTCTCTTCTCCAAGACTCATCAATGGAGAATCAAGACGTTCAAGGTGTACAAAATACTTAATCAGAACACCCGACCTGTTTCCTTCCGCAAGAAGTCCTTGCAGCCACACCCACTCTTGCAGCAGGCAGGAGATGAACTCGGTATCTTTGTTTTCATGCTCTGATCATTCGCATCTCTCTTCATCATCACCACTTTCCTCACGTGCGCGACCAGCCTCATTTCCAGTTTCGAATGAAAACGAGGCTGATACACAGCCAATCATAAAACACCGCGAAGTTGAAAACAAGTTTGTCCAGAATTTACAGACTGTTAAACCACGCACGTGCTAAAAATTCGGCACGGCACCCTAAATATTCGGCACGGTACTAATGATTTTTGGGCACGGCACTCCCATCTACGTGTAACGTGTCGGACCCAAACACAATGTGGTACTGGTGCCCAAAATTTTAGGGGTGCCGAGACTACCTCCAGGAGGTAGTCTCGGCACGGGTAAAAGAAGGCACCGTGCCAAAAAATGTTCCATTTCTAATAATTTTGAACGAATTTTAAGTCGTCACGCATGCGTAGCAACCATTGTAATTTCATAATGGCGGACGATACACACACTTGGTACAGACAGACCGATACGATACGTATAGGAAATCATATGAACTACTTGTGCATTTCGTGATTTATAAGCACGAGTGATGTTTTGAAATTTTGAAATGAAACGCTTCAATGGTTTCTATTATTTTTAACCAATCAATAACAATCTTTTGACAGGTAAACCATGCCTGAAATCTAAGAATTGATCACATCATTTAAAGAAATATTTAAGCTTGAAGTTCCAAGATTTTAAAGTAAGTGCAACAGGTTCGCAGCTTTCTTATTGCACTTTACAACCAGTATATTTTGCACTCTATAATCTAATTATGCATTCGTCATTGGCCAATCAGAAACTGTATATTTTGCTGAGTATATTATAAGAAACGTTACGATACAGACGATACATTCCTTTCAGATAACGTTGATGTCCTTCCTGTTGTGCTAGGCGCCGATTAAAACAGTGACAATAATATCATTTCCCGCCATTTTCCGGGGAAATACAGGCGAATATTAGGGGTGCCAATACAGAAGTAGGTACCGTGCCCATTTGAGAGAAATTCCACTATTTTGTAAACTGGGAGTGCCGCGCTTAAATAGTTTGGGCACGGTACCGAAAGTTGGGGGTGCCGTGCCGATTTTTTTGCGCCTGTAAATGGGGCTCAGTTTAGTCTTCATTCTACACCCTACAGAGTAAAGCTTTCTTCTAAACGTTTGCACAAAGTATGGACGCCGGCTGGAGTTTCGCCGTTGTTATCTGACTTCAAAGGAACAAGTCCGTGTTATGAGGATATCAGTGTTCAAGGATCGCCAATCCTGTTCTTTCCGATGTCAACCAGCAGTTTAATAACTGCATCTTCACCAGTTCCCAGGCCTTCTTTATTTCGTCATGCGTTTTAGGTCGTGTGATGTTTACTCTCTCCCAGGGCCTTCACGGTGATGTGAGGGTGGCATATAATAGCGTTGCTAATAAGTTTAGGGGCCTGAAATAAAAGCTCTTAAAATGACTGAATCGTTTTGTTACAACTGCGTTAAGAAGACGATTGCCAGTCCCCTCCGAGTCTGTGGCGAATGGCCGGACCTGAGACCTGAAAGACAAAATTTGATAGTGTTTGTACCATCCGAGGTTTTCCGGTTTTTTGTCCTCGTCGTGGATCTAAATGCGTTTTCAAGACGCCTGTGTACGGCTACTGGCGATTTTTGGTACGATTTCGCAGAAATTTGTTTGAGATTTATTACTTGTGGGGTGCGCAACGCGCGTGCAATGTCAGCAAAAAAGCTGCCTTGAGGAACCTCCAAGTGGAACGTTGATGTGTTTTATACTGACAACAAGTGTGCCTTGCTTCAAAGAGATGTCAAAACCGTGATCATATCGCCATCAAATCTGAGGGAAAAATTGCTGGTAGTTTGCACAGGCGATTACAGGAAATCATTGATAATCAATAGGTGTTGTAAAACTAAGCCAAGCCGTTACCTCTGCGCAATCACAACACTACAACAAACAGCAAAAACGTAAATAAAAACCAGTGGCAAGCTGGGAAACAGGACCGGTGCCAAACGCGGGAAAACATCTGACTCGTCCCCAATCGTCTCTCTTGGGAAAACGAGGAAGGCGCGCGCGGGATAGACGAGGAACGAGAGATGCGCGCTCGAGGGCATCGCAAGGGGTGATGGGCAGGAGGAAAAGGAAAGGGATAGACCCTCTCTTTCCTTCCCATCACCCCTTGCGCTCCTTTCGTTAATTGAGAGACGACTGCGAACGAGTCAGGCGACATCCAAATGGACAAAGCGTTAGCTTTCTTGGCTGGCGGTTTTGTTAGCGCGCGAGATGCTGAATTTGCGAGCGGCGAAATCGCGAAGGGAATTGAGATGAGAAAGAAAACTTGCTTACTCGCGGCTTCGCTGCTCGCGAATTCAGAATCGCGCGCGCCAACAAAAAAACCGCCAGCTACGCAGGCTAGTCAAGCGTTCGAAAATAGATTAAGCTGAGGAAACCATGCATGCAGCAGGCGCAAAGCGCAACAGAGCATAAGTATACTAACAATCTCTATTGACCTCTTGATTTTGACGCTTTTGTTGGCAAACCAACAGCTGAACCTTTAAACCTTCATTGTATAACGGGTGATATCCTATTTCCATCTGAGTTGATAAGTTCAATTGTCCACCGTAAAGAGATTCAAAAGATGACGTCTATTAACTGAGTTGATAAATTCAATTGTCCACCGTAAAGAGATTGAAAAGACGACGTTTATTAACTGAGTTGATAAGTTCAATTGTCCACCGTAAAGAGATTGAAAAGATGACGTTTATTAACTAAGTTGATAAGTTCAATTGGCCACCGTAAAGAGATTCAAAAGATGACGTTTATTAACAACAACAACAACAACAATTTATTTACAAATAATAATAATACAAATTATATTAGCAACCCGCAAATAACTAAAGAGATTAACTGAGTTGATAAGTACAATTGGCACCGTAAAGAGATTGAAAAGATAACGTGTATTAACTGAGTTGATAAGTTCAATTGTCCACCGTAAAGAGATTGAAAAGATGGCGTTTATTAACTGAGTTGATAAGTTCAATTGTCCACCGTAAAGAGATTGAAAAGACGACGTTTATTAACTGAGTTGATAAGTTCAATTGTCCACCGTAAAGAGATTGAAAAGATGACGTTTATTAACTGAGTTGATAAGTTCAATTGTCCACCGTAAAGAGATTGAAAAGATGGCGTTTATTAACTGAGTTGATAAGTTCAATTGTCCACCGTAGAGAGATTGAAAAGATAACGTTTATTAACTGAGTTGATAAGTTCAATTGTCCACCGTAAAGAGATTGAAAAGATAACGTTTATTAACTGAGTTGATAAGTTCAATTGTCCACCGTAAAGAGATTGAAAAGATGACGTTTATTAACTGAGTTGATAAGTTCAATTGTCCACCGTAAAGAGATTGAAAAGATGACGTTTATTAACTGAGTTGATAAAAGTCAGGCGATAGCGTTAGCTTGCTTAGCTGACGGTTTTGTTGGCGCGCGCGATACTGAATTTGCGAGTGACGAAGTCGCGAAGGGAATTGAGAGGAGAAAGAAAACTTTCCTCCCTCGCGGCTTCGCTGCTCGCGAATTCAGAATCGCGCGCGCCAACAAAAAAAAAAAAAACGCCAGCTACGCAGGCTAGTCAAGCGTTCGAAAATAGATTAAGCTGAGGAAAACATGCATGCAACTGGCGCAAAGCGCAACAGAGCATAAGTATACTAACAATCTCTATTGACCTCTTGCTTTTGACGCTTTTGTTGGCAAACCAACAGCTGAACCTTTAAACCTTCATTGTATAACGGGTGATATCCTATATTTCCATCTAAGTTGATAAGTTCAATTGTCCACCGTAAAGAGATTCAAAAGATGACGTTTATTAACTGAGTTGATAAGTTCAATTGGCCACCGTAAAGAGATTCAAAAGATGACGTTTATTAACTGAGTTGATAAGTTCAATTGTCCACCGTAAAGAGATTCAAAAGATGACGTTTATTAACTGAGTTGATAAGTTCAATTAGCCACCGTAAAGAGATTCAAGAGATGACGTTTATTAACTGAGTTGATAAGTTCAATTAGCCACCGTAAAGAGATTCAAGAGATGACGTTTATTAACTGAGTTGATAAGTTCAATTGTCCACCGTAAAGAGATTCAAAAGATGACGTTTATTAACTGAATTGATAAGTTCAATTGGCCACCGTAAAGAGATTCAAAAGATGACGTTTATTAACTGAGTCGATAAGTTCAATTGTCCACCGTAAAGAGATTCAAAAGATGACGTTTATTAACTGAGTCGATAAGTTCAATTGTCCACCGTAAAGAGATTCAAAAGATGACGTTTATTAACTGAGTTGATAAGTTCAATTGTCCACCGTAAAGAGATTCAAAAGATGACGTTTAGTATTTGAGTTGATAAGTTCGAGCGCTCTTGACTGAAACAGAAAAACGAGAGGCAAATATATTAAGTGTAAAAAAGGAAAACTGAAATCCCCACTCCGGATTAAACCTGTGACCTCAGCTAGGCTTAGGCTTGCATAAAAGTTTTCAGACGTTCAGTCGGGCTTATCCCTTCTTCAGTGAAATGTCAATTTTAAAACGGTTGATGATTGCTGAAACTGGGCGTTCTCTTAGGGAACGCTTTGCCGAACACCGCCTCTACAGCATTGAAAAAAACTTGCTTGGTTTATCCGTTTCACAACACTTCAAGAATGCAAACGGCCACTCTCTGCATGACGCAGAAGTGCGTGGCGTGAAGCTCTGCAACGCAATCAAGCAAAAAAAGAGGCATGAGATGCGACTCATTTTCATTCCGTTTTAAAATTGACATTTCACTGAAGAAGGGCTAAGCCCGAAACATTTGAAAACTTTCAAATTTTCGGCACTTTTCAACATTAACATTTGTCATTATTTATTGCGTCACAAGTGCCACACAGTTTTTTAACTTTCTTGTTCAACTATTTAGGCTTACATAACCTACCGTACCAAAGTACCACCTAGCTTTTCGGGTTGTTTGGGCCTAAATTTAACTATAAAGAGCAGTTTTCAATTGAGTGTCGAAAGTAATTTCGCAATTGCTTTGGTTTTGCATTGCTACGGTTTGTGATTGGCTAAAAAATCTCGCGCCACTTTCTCGACCAATCAGAAGTAAAACCAAAACCAATCGTGACTTGCTCGCACGCGTTTTCCCGCGCTTGGCGCCGGCTACATGTATTTGCTTCGAGTTCTGATTGGTTCATTGGATTGTGTGCGTCTGCTGTGATTGGTTAGAGTGATTATTTTGGGTTTGGTTTTACGACACTCAATTGAAAACTGCTCTAAACTGATAACCCCAACCTCAACTGAAAGCTAACCAGTTACTCCGTTGCCAATAGCGAGGCTAATCCGGTCGCTCAATAAATGAATACAAATAAATTAAATTAAGTTAGGTCAAATTAATTTAAGTTGTAGCGTCATTGTTTACACACGTGTTAATTAGTTTTCCAAAACGTAAAAGAGTAGGAGATATTTCACGGATGAATTCTGAATATGATGCAGCTTTGCAGTCTAACCCAATATTATTACTAACAGGTTCTAAGGTTCCCTACTGAAAACTCTCTTGTGACGTCGCTCCCATGTCAAAAAGATCTTTAAAATATAAGCTAGTAGAAGGTCTAGTGGAAAACGTTTCCACGAAGGACTCATTTTCACAAATGAGATCTAAAAAGAAACAAAGTATCCACCACCAGCTAAACTGTGTTTCGTCGGGCTCTCTAAAGAACTACAAAAGACTGGGGCCTACTTGATCTATTCAGTGATCTGATTGGCTAATGACAAATCGGCGCCATTTTGGATTCTCAAAGTTATTTTCCATCAAAATGTGTTGTTTGGTTGCATTGAAGTTTGATGGCAACACGAAGTGTGTTCGTTTTGGCCACAGTTTTTTCAATAAGGGACCCTTTTTTCTATCCTAGTTGTACCCGATACCACAAGGAAGTTCATGCTCGAGATGGTGAAGCAAAGATGTGAGTATAACTCAGAAATATGCACGCTTGTCTCTGCAGTGTTTTATTGTTCCTCGGTAACTAATATCAAATTATGAACCCTGGTCTTTTTTTTAATAAAAGCTACCAATAATTTTTTCTGGAATACAATACAGAGGATCCCCTATACTCCTTTCCAAAATCTAGTCACGTAAAAACAAAAACATTGAACCTTTGATCGCGTAATGCACCTATCATCACCAGGGTGGGGCTGGGGTGGGGGGGGGGGGGGGCGGGGGGATAGCTACCCAGGGGATTTTGACACAGGGCTGTCACCTGGGTAGGGGTTTTGACATTACTTGATGGCCCCCAGGGTAGGGAATTTGAGTGTAATTATTGGAATGCCACAGAAACAGTTATCCTGGGGACTTGATTTTGACATTCATTTGTTGCCCAGGGATAGGGAATTGATTCTGATGTCCCTCAAAATGTCACAATACCCTGGGTCTTTTCCCCCCTCTCATCCATAAAAATCGAGGAAGTTTTGAATCTTCAGATCACAGCATTTTCTCTTTTAAATAATGCACTTATCATTGGCTTTCCCAGGGGGGACACCCCCGGGGAAACCCCAGGAACATCCGGGTTATAGTACATTTTTGACAATTTCTTTTGCCCTGCGGAATAGGGACATTGTTTAGTTTTGGAAACAAATAAGCCAGACCCCGGGATGCACACCCGGGATTTGCACATACAAGAACTAAAGATAAAAACAAATTGCTTCCTTGTCCAAGGGGCACGTTGGTGAAGCCTACTATCACAGAATGGTGGCAAGAGATGTTGTGTACCAGATGCCCTGCTGGTATTTAAGTCTAAAAATGTAATAAAAGCTTTGATAACTAGGTTTTCATGAGACCTTTGAAAACATAGAAAGGGATGGGTCATGAGATTTGTGACGGCATCCTCAGTTGCTGAAATACTCTGATTTTTTCGGCTTAAGTTGTCAATGAATTTCAGGCTAAGGCAAAACAATCACCTTTCTCAAACATAAAATTCCAGTTGTTGAACAATTTGTGTCACTTGAATGGGAATATATTAAATAACAATATACAACAACTACTGATGATGATACATATGAGTGAAATCTGTGTTTCTAGCAATGAACTAATAACCTGATCCGTTGCAAAGAAACCTGAAAAACACAGCCTTGCGACTACCGGTGCAGTGCTTTCAGTTATCCACTGAGCCATCAGGCCAATTGGTCAGCTGATTTTTTATTCTCAGGTTCATGATGAAGTGTGATAAGGACTGGGGCCAAGCTGTCACATTTGGTACCATGGACGCTGCATCAAGATTAGTGCAAGGAGAACAACAACAACAAAAAAATAGACAAATTTGTCTGTTGTTAAGGACTGGTGCCAAGCTGTCACATTTGGTACCATGGACGCTGCATCAAGATTAGTGCAAGGAGAACAACAACAACAAAAAAATAGACAAATTTGTCTGTTGTTGCTGCACATATACAGTGAAAATAAAGGTATGCTGGCTTCTTAGCCCCTGGGGCAGAGGGGTATTTGGTGTGAATTTTATGCCCTACACCCCAGGGATTTAGCAGGTTTTTGTTTGATTGTGAATCAAAACAAATTCACAATCAAATTTGCATATGACAAAAATGGGATTTATCATTTAATGAAACCAGGTTCAAAGTGACCACAGCATGGGAAACAAAGATGTACATATTCCATAACACTAAAATAACCTGAAATGATTCATAAATCACATTTTCAGCACTTGCTTGTGCATGTCATGCGTCAATAGAAAATTCCATTCACAAATAGTTTTAAGATCTTGAAATTAGATTTTACCAATCCCAATTGAGAAGAGTGAGCCTCAATCACAATAGTGCCTATTGTGTTATACCTTGTTCTACTAAGAGTTCCAACAGTCACACAAAATAGAAACTGAGGTGTACCAAAGTGGCCCCAGCTGTAACAGGGATGAACATTTAGCACCCCAGGGGGACAGGGGTGCTCGTCGTGCCTTTTGGGGGTCATAATAATTTGTACATGTAGATTGATAACAGGATGAGCACTTGCCCAGACTAGTGTCAAATCTTGGGTGCGAGAGACAAATCCATTATTCAAACTGCAATAAATGGAAAGTTCAGTAGTGAAATTCTTACTGGAACTACAATACTTGACCATGTAAGCATTGATTTCCCAACTGGGACAAAATCACTCAACTCCCAATTCACCATTGCTCACTGTACTGATACATATAAGTCCCAGTACCATCATTGTGCTGCCCAGTAGAGCAAGTATGGGTTTTCCATGGGTGTCCAGGACTATAAAAAGCTATCATGTCACACACCACCACCCCCACCTGAGTAACTGAATCTCCCTATTTTCAGTATTTTATGGTTGGAATGTCTGTTTATCATGTCACACACCACCACCCCACACCTCAGAGTAACTGAATCTCCCTATTTTCAGTATTTTATGGTTGGAATGTCTATTTATCATGTTATACAATGTGATTTTTATGAACAATGTTTCCAGCAGTGCTGTCTAAAATTTAGGAGGTAGGTACAGCACTGTAGGAGGAGGTAGGAGGTAAATGATTTTTTTTGTTTTAATTTATAGCTTGTGGTGTAAAGGATGCCATAAGGAGTACAGTGCAGAGAGTGTTGAGTACCGGTACAGGATCAGTGTGGTGGCATCAGACAGAACACAGCTGGCACAAATCATGGTGTAAAGGATGCCATAAGGAGTACAGTGCAGAGAGTGTTGAGTACCGGTACAGGATCAGTGTAGTGGCATCAGACAGAACACAGCTGGCACAAATCATCGGTGTTTGGTAGTTGTTTGGACAGTTTCTTTGGAACATCTGCCACAATCTTTGCAAGGTTTGACTTGACCTCATTTACTGTTCCTAACGGCCTAGCTATTCACTTTATTATAGCTTTAAGTGTTCATAACTCAAAAATGACTTGGTGAACCCCATTTTTTATTGTCAAATTTTGATAAGCAGGATAAGATGCAACTTTTCGTAAAGTTTAAAAAAATTCTTTAGGTAGGGTTCAGAGCCACCTTAAATTTTCGAAAAAGAGCATTTTGTTAGTTTTTCCCGTCAAACAATTCACTTAGTAAGTTAGTCTATAAACAGATGTTGTGTTGTGCATGAAGTAAGCATGAAATAATTATGCATCCAACTGTTACAAAATTGTAACAAAAATATATAGTCATTTAATTAATCTTGCAGTGTTAAAACTAAAGAAATTTTACATTCTTAGTAAAAAAGAGATAATGCAACCAAATAATTCAATTTTAAATATTTACATACTAGCAAAAATGTTGCTATTAGAATCAAACCTAACAAAAAGTATATTCATGCAATGTAAGAACTATTTTACATTCTCATCAAAATAGAGAATGCACTGTCATGAACCTGAGAATAAAAATGCAACTAAATAATCATTGAAACTGTCAATTTTAAATAATTTTTTTTTACTCGTATAATAGCCATCCCTCAATTATAAATTGCCTCTCTCGGTAATTAAGCCACTCTTTGGTGGGATTTAAATATTTGAAATAATCACCTACCTCTTTTAATCCCCCCCAATCCCCTTCCTTTCTTTCACATTCTCCCAGCCAAGTTAAAAATTGACTTGTACATGTATGGGGAAACAATTCTTAACCCTAACCCTACCCCCCCCCCCAATCCCCTTCCTTTCTTTCACATTCTCCCAGCCAAGTTAAAAATTGACTTGTACATGTATGGGGAAACAATTGTTAACCCTAACCCTACCCCCCCCCCCCCCCCCCCCGCCCATCCCCTTCCTTTCTTTCACATCCTCCCAGTCAAGTTAAAAATTGACTTGTATGGGGAAACAATTGTTACAATTACAGAAAAGTTAAAAAAGCACAGTTTTCACATTATTATATTTCTATAGATAGATACTTTAGATACTTTATTAGGCACAGAATTCATAAAGCTGACACTTATTTACTATGAAGCTGTGCATCTAAAGTTTATCCATACAAATTAATAATAGCAGAAATTAAGCTGAACAATAATGCTAATTACAAACAGGTGTAAACTAGACCCTTAAAATTAAAAACCCTAAAATTTAAAAGTAATTAACTAATTACAAATAAGTTATAATACATAATATTACTTAAATCTTAATGTGTCTGACCAATAGTTGGTATAAAATGACCTAGCTAACTGAACTAGAGCATTCCATAATAACATTTAGTCTATTATACAGCTTAGCAGCTGAATTAAATTAAATTAAATTATTTATACAGGGTAACCACTTCAGTTGTATAACTGCTATCAATGTGGGCCCTGTGAAATAATCAGTTAATTAATTAATAAAAATACTAAAACAGTAGAATGTTAAAAAATGCTAAAACATGCTAAAAGCTATGAGTTAAAAATCATTGCACCTTAGGTACCAGTAAAAGACCTGCAGTCAGACTTTGAAGTTATTTTATCATATGAACATTAGATTTATTTCTAGTATTATACAAATGTCGGAATAACGTGAAAATAAGTCACGGCGATAAAATGGGCAGAAACTGTTTAGGTTTCACTGTAGTGAAATTTGTGTATTTTACTCTTTCCTATATTTCTTGGAGCACCCTAGTTAAGCCAATTAGCACTTCCAGTGAGCAATATTTGAAATAATTGACCCCCTTGAGTTAATTGCCTCCCTCAAATAATCACCCCCTTTATTAAAATAATTGCCGCCAGCTATTATTCAAGGAAATGGGGTATTTACATATAAAAAATGTTGGTATTAAATTCAAGACTAACCAAAAGTAATGTCATGTGGCCATGGTGCAAAGACCTATTTACATTTCTCATTAAAAAGACAATGCAACTAAATAATCATTCAAACACTCAATAATACAGTTTGTATTGCACAAATTGCATAAAAATGTTCAAATGCGCATCACAATGATTAGATAATTACAAAACTGTTTCTAACACTTATTACAAAAAGAGTCACTAAAACTAGTTGCAAAATTGCCACCTTGACAAGCGCCCTATTATTGCGTAATAAATTTGTGCTTGTCGCATATAAAAAATGTTGGTTACGTATTAAAATCACCCCTAACAAAAAAGCCGGAAAAAGTTGCAAAATATTTTGATCAGTATAGTCTGATCCATTTTGCTACTAAAGTCAGTTTACATAAGACGCCATTTACATAATCATTTTTTACAAAAGCAGCTCACACAATACTTCCTCTGAGAAGCATTGTGTGACTCACAAATAATGACTGCAGTGAAGATAAGAATTGTCAGAGTTACCTTAGTTTGTATTTGCTTACTGAATATCATTAGCTGCTATTCAGGTTCTGAGGTCTCTTCAGTGTCTATATATTGTTAGAGTTACCTTAGTTTATATTTGCTTACTGAATGTCATTAGCTGCCATTCAGGTTCTGAAGTCTCTTCAGTGTCTGTATATTGTTAGAGTTACCTTAGTTTATATTTGCTTACTGAATGTCATTAGCTGCTATTCAGCTTCTGAGGTCTCTTCAGTGTCTGTATATTGTTAGAGTTACCTTAGTTTATATTTGCTTACTGAATGTCATTAGCTGCTATTCAGGTTCTGAGGTCTCTTCAGTGTCTATATATTGTTAGAGTTACCTTAGTTTATATTTGTTTACTGAATGTCATTAGCTGCTATTCAGCTTCTGAGGTCTCTTCAGTGTCTATATATTGTTAGAGTTACCTTAGTTTATATTTGCTTACTGAATGTCATTAGCTGCTATTCAGGTTCTGAGGTCTCTTCAGTGTCTATATATTGTTAGAGTTACCTTAGTTTATATTTGCTTACTGAATGTCATTAGCTGCTATTCAGCTTCTGAGGTCTCTTCAGTGTCTGTATATTGTTAGAGTTACCTTAGTTTATATTTGCTTACTGAATGTCATTAGCTGCTATTCAGTTTCTGAGGTCTCTTCAGTGTCTAATGTATATATTGTTAGAGTTACCTTAGTTTATATGTGCTTACTGAATGTCATTAGCTGCTATTCAGTTTCTGAGGTCTCTTCAGTGTCAATATATTGTTAGAGTTACCTTAGTTTATATTTGCTTACTGAATGTCATTAGCTGCTATTCAGTTTCTGAGGTCTCTTCAGTGTCTGTATATTGTTAGAGTTACCTTAGTTTATATTTGCTTACTGAATGTCATTAGCTGCTATTCAGCTTCTGAGGTCTCTTCAGTGTCTGTATATTGTTAGAGTTACCTTAGTTTATATTTGCTTACTGAATGTCATTAGCTGCTATTCAGCTTCTGAGGTCTCTTCAGTGTCTATATATTGTTAGAGTTACTTTAGTTTATATTTGCTTACTGAATGTCATTAGCTGCTATTCAGGTTCTGAGGTCTCTTCAGTGTCTATATATTGTTAGAGTTACCTTAGTTTATATTTGCTTACTGAATGTCATTAGCTGCTATTCAGGTTCTGAGGTCTCTTCAGTGTCTATATATTGTTAGAGTTACCTTAGTTTATATTTGCTTACTGAATGTCATTAGCTGCTATTCAGGTTCTGAGGTTTCTTCAGTGTCTATATATTGTTAGTTACCTTAGTTTATATTTGCTTACTGAATGTCATTAGCTGCTATTCAGTTTCTGAGGTCTCTTCAGTGTCTATATATTGTTTGAGTTACCTTAGTTTATATTTGCTTACTGAATGTCATTAGCTGCTATTCAGTTTCTGAGGTCTCTTCAGTGTCTATATATTGTTAGAGTTACCTTAGTTTATATTTGCTTACTGAATGTCATTAGCTGCTATTCAGCTTCTGAGGTCTCTTCAGTGTCTGTATATTGTTAGAGTTACCTTAGTTTATATTTGCTTACTGAATGTCATTAGCTGTTATTCAGGTTCTGAGGTCTCTTTAGTGTCTGTATATTGTTAGAGTTACCTTAGTTTATATTTGCTTACTGAATGTCATTAGCTGCTATTCAGCTTCTGAGGTCTCTTCAGTGTCTATATATTGTTAGAGTTACCTTAGTTTATATTTGCTTACTGAATGTCTTTAGCTGCTATTCAGGTTCTGAGGTCTCTTCAGTGTCTATACAGTATATTGTTAGAGTTATCTTAGTTTATATTTGCTTATACTGAATGTCATTAGCTGCTATTCAGGTTCTGAGGTCTCTTCAGTGTCTATATATTGTTAGAGTTATCTTAGTTTATATTTGCTTACTGAATGTCATTAGCTGCTATTCAGCTTCTGAGGTCTCTTCAGTGTCTGTATATTGTTAGAGTTACCTTAGTTTATATTTGTTTACTGAATGTCATTAGCTGCTATTCAGCTTCTGAGGTCTCTTCAGTGTCTATATATTGTTAGAGTTACCTTAGTTTATATTTGCTTACTGAATGTCATTAGATGCTATTCAGGTTCTGAGGTCTCTTCAGTGTCTATATATTGTTAGAGTTACCTTAGTTTATATTTGCTTACTGAATGTCATTAGATGCTATTCAGCTTCTGAGGTCTCTTCAGTGTCTATATATTGTTAGAGTTACCTTATAGTTTATATTTGCTTACTGAATGTCATTAGCTGCTATTCAGCTTCTGAGGTCTCTTCAGTGTCTGTATATTGTTAGAGTTACCTTAGTTTATATTTGCTTACTGAATGTCATTAGCTGCTATTCAGCTTCTGAGGTCTCTTCAGTGTCTATATATTGTTAGAGTTACCTTAGTTTATATTTGCTTACTGAATGTCTTTAGCTGCTATTCAGGTTCTCTTTACATTTTGCTGCTTATTTTAGTATATATATTTTCCTGGCTTCATAATCAGAAACTAAAATACGGCCATCTGGCCATGGTGTTGTGGTTATTCCTCTGGGGTCTTGTAAATCATCAACAATTTTTCTAGGAACACGACGTTCCACTGTAAACTGATCAACACGACCATCGCGTCCACTGCCTGATGATACAAGAAGATTGTAATGATCGACAAAACAAAGTCCCCAAGGACCATAAAACTCTCCATAACACTTGCGTGGTTCTCCCATCGTGTACAAGAACTTTCCTGAATGGTCAAAAACTTTCAAGCAATCATTACCCCAGTCAGATACAAAGAACCTGTCCTGATGGTGAATACATGCAGTGGGGAATTCAAGTTTTCCTGGACCACTGTCTCCAAATTTAAACACAGGTTCACCATCCTCTGATAACACCTGCACTCGACTGTTATTGTGATCAGCTACAATAACACGTCCTTCACCATCCATACAAAGGCTGATAGGATTCTGAAACTCACCATCTCTTGTCCCTTCCTTTCCAAAGATCTTCACAGAGTTCCCTGTGAGCAAGTTAAATTGTTGAATGCGATGATTACATTGATCAGCCACCAGAATGTTATCGTCATTTAGGTATATGACGTCAGTTGGATGGTTAAGCTGTCCAACATTGTTTCCAAAGCAACCCAGTTTTCTTACAAACTTTCCTTCCATGTCAAATATCAGAACACAGTGTTTTTGATAGTCTGCCACAGCGATCAAACCTTTGCTGTTCACAGCAATCCCATCTGGTCCTTCAAGAGTTTCTCCTTTTAACTCCAACTCTCCCAATTCCTGAATGAGCCGTTCCTTCACCTGGACAGTGCGAGGATTGGTTGTAAGCTTCTTGCCGTTAATCTTTACTGCGATGTTGAAGGCACCTGGAACTTTAGGTGTAAACTTCACCAGAAAATCTCCATTTTCTTTTTCGCAAGTCGTTAAACTTCCTACTTTATCAGCGGGTTCCACGAGCACTTCAACATGGAATTTGTAATTCTCTTCATTCACTTGTTCTTCGTGGATTTTGGGGTGGATCACAAACTCTGCTTCTACACCAGCATGAAAATCTTGTGTGAGTCCTTCTATAGTTGTCTCGATGAAACCAACGGTCAAGTTCTCAGGTTCCGAAGTCGGTACAAACATCACAAAGGAATTGACCGAAAGTGCTGGGACTGGGGTGTTTTCAAGATCTTCAAACCGCTGCTCCAGATTCGGTTTGCTCTGCATAATGTCCGAACTGGAGCTTCGTTGAACCAGGTTTTGAGTAAACTCGACTGCTTGGTTGATTTGCTTCAGCAAGGACTGCACTTGTGTCTTTGTGGAGTTTAACTTCTCCTTCCTCGACACGCACGTGTTCTCGAGGGTGGTAATGATCTCGCGCTGGCGTTCTCGGATCTTCTCGATCATTTGATCGGCTGCATAGTAAACTTCACGTTTAGTAATAGTGAGTTTGGTTTTCAGCTCAAGCTCTGTTTGTTCTAATTTATGAATCGCTTCACTACAAACTTTGCGCTTTTCTTTCATTAACTCAGCTCTCGCCAAGATGTTAGCTTTCTCGCTGTCCGCTGCTTTATCCAATGGCTCCACTTCGTGGGTCTTGTGATCCGTGGCGATGCATATTTGGCAAACACAGGTTTTGCATTTCAGACAGAAAAACCTCGTCACCTCTCGCTCGTGGTACTGCTGGGGGCAAAATGACTGCCTCTTCATCAGGGCTTCGTAGTCTTCAGCTTGAAACTGTTTGACTCGCGTCACCTTGTGTCCTTCGGTGAGTGCTGTGTTTCTAAACAGTTCATGTGCGTTTACACAGTCACTGCACATGAATTTAGCGCATTCGAAGCAGTAGCTTATCTCCGCGCTCTTTTTCTTACAAATGCCACAACTGATCTCATTTCCATTGCCGCTCTGTCGGACAGCGAGAAGTCCAAGTAAACTGTTATGATGAAAACTGGTCGGCAATTTATCAAAACGGTTTCTTTTAGGAAGACCGACTTCAGCCTGGCACTCGGGGCAGCGAAACTTTCCATTCCTTTGGCTGATCAGTGCGTGTTTCTTCAAGCATTCACAGCAGAATGTGTGCAGGCAGGTTATTGTCTTGGGATCGGTGAAATTATCCAGACAGATTGAACATGTAACGTGCTCTTTGAGGTTTTTTAACAGAGACTCCATCGTTTAAGCTTTTTTCAATGGCGACGAAACACACCCATTCGTCTCTACTGATTGTCTGTGATTCCGAGAAACATGAGCTGTTGTCTTTGCAACAAGGGATTTTATTTGTTTAGTCTGTGTAGCCAACCAGATTTTAAGGAAAACGACCCATTGACATTAAAAAGGAAGTTGTTGATTCGTTTATATCCTTATAAGGGGTTACCAGATCATAAATTCTTTGAATTTGAATAAAGTCTGTAAATAAAAAATGGACTCAAAATGATAAAAATAAAAGCTGAATAAACACTGACGTGGTCAGTTTTGTCGCAAAGGAATCGGTCTTTGAATCTAAACAGCACTTGTTTGATAAACTTTTACAAGTCATACGCGGGTTCACCGATGCATAAGAGGTTTATAAAAAGTTGCAACGAACTGGCATATCTGTTTTTTCAAATTTCACACAAGCCATCGTTTATAAAAGCTTGCTAAGAGCGACAAAACAAACCCATTCGGCTTCATTGTGATTCCGGGAAACTTAAACTATGTACAGTGTAGCACTAATAAATATTTGCATTTTCATGTAGACATCCAACCAGATTTCAAGCTCTCATCCCTCTGAATTCAGAGCGGAAATTGTGTGAAGTTTCGATGGTTTACATGTCAGGAATATATAAGTTTCAAGCTGAATTCACAAAAGCAAAAAACAAAGAAACCACCCATCGGTGGAACGTTTTGATATCTTCCTGAGTAAATGCGAAACATATATTCTTCGTTATTTTAATCCTGAATTCCTCGTTCAAATTCGTTTCGTTTTAGAAAGTAAATAACTTGTCTCACATACATTTCTAATCAAACTTGTTGGGAGAAGGAATTTAATGATCCCTTAGGCCATTCACCCTTGCTGATCATTTTCTTAATTCTCATGATCTGTACGTTTGATCATGTAGTGATGTTGTAATGAGAAATAAGATGCTGATCACTATTTGAGTTTTAAAAGAGTTAAAAACCCATTTGAAATGAAAAATCTCTCGAGAATAGAATGACGCAGGAAAGACACTTTTTCTAGTTATTATATTAATTTCAATTGTTTTTAAGTTTAACAAATAGTCCAAACCTGACTTCAGGGTAACTCCCAATATGGTGCGTTGCCAGGTGTTCCGCGAGAGGAATGGAACGAGCCTCATCCTCGCCTCACTCCTCTCACAGCTTGTTGTTTGTTTTAGAAGGCTTGGCCACAAAGGCTAGCCTTACTGCGGTCAGTTTTTGGCCCGTATAAAACTGAAAACACCCCGTTCATACGGCAACGCCGATAATGCGACCAAACACCCAATTTAATATAATTGCCAAAAGCACATAACAATTGACAAAGCATGAAATATTTTGATCACAAACTCCATGGTTCATATTATAAATAATTATCATCCTTCTCTTTGATTGGTACATGTTTATGTTCGTGAGTGGTTTTACTATCAGGGTTCCACTGTATAAACATTGTTAAATAAAGGGTGTCGGGAAAATTCATTTTTAATCACCCATTACTTTATATTGTAAACAAAAATAAACATACTTTTCATGATATTATTTCATATGGAAGGTGCTGTTTGGCATATGGATTTTTTTTTCTTCTATTTTAGATCACAGCTGTCAAGTGTCATCGCAGAATAAAGGCATCAACAGCAATAACTCAAACTCGCATCGTTTAACTCAGTTCACGACTCCAGCAGGGGTTCGAGTTTTCAAGAAACTTGACGACTGCAAAGAGCTGCAAGCGGCTTGTTACGAATGGACAGAGTACGATAACTTGCCTTCTTCAGAGGATCTCAGTGCATTTATAGCTGATTTGGAAATGGACGCTGTTAACAAAGAAATGAACAAACTCCGCCAAACTTCACTGTCTTACGAAAAATGTTGCAGCTATCAACTACTTATGCACGCCAGCTGGAGTTTCTCCGTTGTTATCTGCCTCCAGAGGAACAAGTTCGTGTTATGAGGATATCAGTGTCCAAGGATCGCCAATCCCGTTCTCTCCGATGTCAAGCAGCAGTTTATGAACTGTACCTTCACCAGTTCCCAGGCCTTCTTTATTTCGTCACGCGTTTTAGGTCGTGTGATGTAGACTCTCTCCCAGGTCTCCCAGGGCCTTCACAGTGATGTGAGAGCGGCACTTAATAGCGTTGCTAATGAACTAAGGATCCTGAAATAAAAACTCTTAAAATGACTAAATCGTTTTGTTACAACTTCGTTAAGAGCATTGTTGCACAGTTCCCTCTGTGGCGAATGGCCGGTCCTCCAAAAAAAAAACCGGCGAAATTTGAACGAGAAATGTGCAAAAATTAATGAAATCAATTTGATAGTGTTTGTACATCCGAGGTTTTCCGGCTTTTTGTCCTCGTCCTGTGATTTTAAATGCGTTTTCAAGACGCCTGTGCATGGCTACTAGCGATTTTTGCTACGATTTCGCAGAACTGATTTGTTTGAGATTTATTAATGGTGAAGTGCGCAACGCGCGTGTAATGTCAGCAAAAAGGTTGCCTTTAACTAACCTCAAAGTGGAACGTTAATGTGTTTTATGCTGACATCAAGTGTGCCTCGCTTCAAAGACATCTCAAAACCGTGATTATGTCGCCATCAAATCTGAGGGAAAATCGCTGGTAGTTTGCGCAGGCAATTCCAGGAAATCGTACTTAAAATAGCTGTAGAAATCATATAACCAATAGGTGTTGTAAAACTAAGCCAAACAGTTATCTCTGGGCATTCACAACGCCACAACAAACGGCAAAAACGTAAATAAAAACCAGTGGCAAGCTGGGAAGCATACGACCAGTGTCCAACGCGGAAAAACATCTGACTCGTTCCCAATCGTCTCTCTTGGCAAAACGTAGAAGACGCGCGCGGGATAGACGAGGAACGAGAGAAGCGCGATCGAGGGCATCGCAAGGGGTGATGTGCAGGAGGAAAAGGAAAGCGAGAGACCCTCTCTTTCCTTCCCATCACCCCTCGCAGTTCCCCTCGTTAATTGAGAGACGACTAGCAGGGATTTTGTTTGAGGCCGGACGAAACGTCTGGTGGTTTGACATGTAAAGTCCGGTACTTTCGCACGAAATAATTATTTTCTCAAGTGTAAATAAATCGCCCAAGTCCGTTTGTTCCACCAATGAATCCGGTACTTTAAAATGATACCGAAAACCCTGGACTGGGAGCCAACCTCGTTCCCAGGGCTCTGGGAACGAGGTTGAGGAGTGCCGTGAAATATCAGTTGTAAAGCCGATACGCGGTTCATTAATTCAGTTGAATATATTCTCGAGGAAAAAAATAGCTAGAATAACTCAGAAAAAGTGAATGCAAAGTGTATCAGTTTTAATCTCACAAAAAACATTTTATCGTTAGGAGGGGCATTTGACGGTCAAATCCAGTGCTAGGGTGGGGTATTTGAATGCAATTTTGGTTCAAAGGGGCGGGAATTTGAACAAGTCGATCTTCAAAAGGTTCAAATGCCCGGCGCATTGCCCGGGGTGATGTTGAAGTTTCGAATTGATCGGCGCATCAGCGCGGACACCCGATCTACATAAGTCAACCGCCCCCCAGCCTCCTAGCCTGTGAACAGAAAAAATCAACTAAACTGCAGATACCGTGAACGGTCCATTGCGTCACATTGGATCAAATACAAACAGTGATAAGCAACAGACCACTGCAAGGACCGATTCCTGTGAACAGGCTTCTTTTTGGGGATTACAGCTGGGTCGCGCTTCTCTCGTTCCGCGTCTATCCCCCACGCGCGTCTTCCGCGTCTTACCTAGAAACTCAGAAAACGGCAAACTGATCCTTACGGCAAGGCGATGAAGGAGTAAATAAAAGAATAAAACAAAATTTAATAGTTTGTCGCTGTGGTCTTGCTGATATTTTATATTTTATTACCTAGAAACGACTGGGGACGAGTCAGGGATTACAGGCGCTGCCGCGGCACTGCGCCCGGCTTTCCTGTTACCTCGTTTTGAAGTAACCGGAAGTAAGAGTGAACAACAACTTCCGGTGAATTTAAAAACAAAAATGGCGGATTACAGTGGAGGGATAATCTCCGATTTTTTTCTGCTAAATTCTTCAATTAGAACAAGAAAAACCGGTCAACCGGTCAACTTTGAGTCTACGTTTACAGAACAAGTCTTTTTTTGAATTTAGAATGATTATCTTCACCTTTTGGTTGGAAAACGGCTGTCTTTTTTTAAGATTTTCAACGAACGTTAAGCTTAAATCATGTCCAACTTTACTCAGTGCTTTAATCCAACATTGCTTTGCAAGAAGTTATGGTGTTAAATATGGCTTTAGTCCTTCTGTTTGAAATTCCAGAATTTTGTTTTGACAAAAACACATCTTCTATGTATGTTTTAATGGCGTTTGGTGGCCAAGAATGGTGGAGCTGTCTTACCAATTCAGCCAATTGCAAATCTATGGACTGGTACGTAAGCTTAAAATCAAGCCCCAGGGGCGGATCCAGGGGGGGGGGGGGTGAAATGGGTGAATTTTCACCCCCTTTTCTGAGACCCTTTCTTTCTTTTTTCTAAAGTATTTCTCAAATAAATAATATTTTATTTCTCTGGTTCTATTGCATTTAAAATTTCACCCCCCCCCCCCCCCCCCCCATTTCAAAATCCTGGATCCGCCCCTGAGCCCCTTGCCTGCCGGACCTCTATCCAGCGCTATACTGGGAGTAAATGTTCAGGAGGGATTACATGATGAAAGCATTTAATGAAGAAACCTGGCTTGATTATCTAAGCTTCATTTAATTATGATATTGAACACACTCTCAAAATGCAAATACATTCTGAGATGACAATAAATTGAAATAATTGCCATACTACAGGAAAACTCCACAGTGTTTTCAATAGGGATGATATCTGTTTACAAACATTCTTTTTGTTGTTCAAATGCGCCAACCACTGGAACAAAAGAATCCTTTGTTTTGGCAGCCAATAAGGCTCTGGTTGGCACATTAATAACAATTGGTGACGTCATTGATATTTTCCCAATAGGAAGTCCTGTACAAGTGAGCAGTTGGTCTTTGAAATCTGACATCTTAAAGGTATGATAAAAACATAATATTTATAATGAAATGACTACATTTTACATGGTTTTGCCTGCGAATAAAGCTACCCCTCAATATTACTGTAAGCCGGCCTAAAAACAAAAATGTGAAAACACTTGTTTATAGTGGACGAGCACTGAGGTATCCAGCAGCGAATTTGCTGCAGCTAATTTACAGGAACACCACTCAAATAAGGAAACAAATATTGCAAATTGAACATAACAGGTTATTTTTGGCTTCTTAAAAGCATGGCCGAGGAGTTGGAATTCGGGTTAGTTGTCAGAGTGGGACTTGAACTCAGGACCTCCCAATTTGAAGTCCAGCACCCTAACCACTCGATCACGCTGCCGCTTTTCAGGGAAATAAAGCATCTCCCATGCATTGTACTCCACAATAAGTCTGTTCAATAATCACAGCTCTTGTCCTTACAGGCTCATCACATTACCTTGCTTTGGTAGCTGCATTCAGATGGATGAGAAGCCACCAGGATTCAAGGAATTGGAACATCTCCATCTGTGTCTTAAAGGTTAGTATTTGGTTAAATTTTGGAACACAATTGGGAAATACAAATTGAAGACAGCTGAAGGCATAACCACCTGTTTAATTTTGGCATTTTTCCTGACTCAAATTGTGAGGGATTTTTTTCGCCAAAAAGCATTTTGTTGCTATTAAAATAATGGCTGGTTAATGTTAGTTGAAGTGAAAGAGATCCAGTTAGACCAAAAGATTCCACATCATTCTGTGACTTTCAAACAAAAAATTGTCAAATAGGGTGCTTTTGAATGAAAATGTTTAGGTCCCCTCTGGATACTTGCCATGTGGCTGAATGATCCACCCTGCCTAAGTAATTAATTATTCACCTAGTACTCAGTACTTAGTATACTTACTTGTGGAGGTGCAGTTGTGTCATAGTTAGTGCATAAATGGATTTCAGATCTGAAAGTCAGTTGTTCAAGGCCTGGTCTCGGCCTTCATGTTGTTTCCTTAGAAAAGATAACTTTACTCCACATAGTCTCTCTCCACCAAGGTGTATATAAATAAGCACTGGCAACAAAATTCTGGGGGTTAACCCTGCGATGGACTAGCATAGCATCTAGGGGGCAGGGCTCGTAATTGACACTCGCAAACTTGCAAAAATGCGAGTGGTTTTTGGAAGATGTGAGTCACAAAAATATCCTTTTAAAGCAAACATTTGCAAGTAAGTATTTCTCTAATAAAAATTGGAGTGAACGTTCTTGGAGAATGTTGTAGTGTTTTGTGTAGCCACTTGCCAGCAGCTTTATACGGAAGCTGACACACTTTATCTGCGCATTCACATTTTGTTGGTTGAGAGCAACCAAATAACAACAGGACAACAGCAAAGAAGCCCCCAAAATTAACATCCTATTTAAGTATTTTTATCATATTTTCAGAGTCATCAAAGGTTAAAAATGACTGCAAAAAAATAGCTAGTGACGTTACTAGTTTTGCTGGTAGAAAAAAGTCTTACTAGCTGCAAAACTTTGCTTATGGACTAAAAAATTAAGTTTGACCCCTGCAGGGGGGAGTAGCAATGTATTCCTAGTTGCTTCATGCTGCAGAAACCGGGTTAAGCTCCGCCAAGTGGGTTCCCTGTGGTTCGTGTGTGACATTACCTTTCCTTACTTAGTACTTGCTTTATTCAGGGAAAATGCATGATTTCTTGCCTTAAAAAATGCCAAAATTAAACATAAGGTGGTTATAATGCCCTCAGCCTTTCAATTGCTTGTCAGAACATTGGTGTTGAATTTAAAGCCAACATTAAACACTTAAGACTGGTCCAGAGGGAAACAGTGAATTATTTTGTTTCCCGAGAATCCCTGTTTCCATAGACAAAGTTGAGGAAAACATTGAGATTCAAGGAAAACAAAATTGATGTTTCCCAAGGGATCAGTCATCAAGGGATATGTTATATATATAGCAACACAAGGCATTATAATCATGCCACCTTTTGTCATGGTCTGATGATCACTGTTTGCTAGCGAGCAGGCAACAGTGCACTGTTACCCTCTGACATAAAAAATGTTGCTGCTTTTCCAAATGTTGCCTGCTCATAGATTTTTTATGGGAAACAGTTTGTTTGTTAGATGTCATGTGACCATGAATCAACCAATGAATGCACACGTTGAATACCTCCAGCTACATGTACATGTACATAACAAAGTAAGATAATTATTGTCAACAGCTGCAATGGAATCCAAATATCTCATTTAGCAAATTCCCTGAACCTCTTTTTACCCTGAAGAGGAACTCAGCTAACCCAGCTGAACAGCATGTTGTTAGGTTTTCCTGTCAAACATTTTACTGTGTTACCTCAATAAACAGAATTTGTTGTGCTGTGTATGAAGTAAGAATGAAATATGCATCCTTGTAACAATACAAAAATAAAATCATTTAATTAATCTTGCAGTGCTAAACTAAAAACAGTTTTACATTCTTATTAAAAAGAGACAATGCAACTATATAATCATTTAATCAGTCAATTTTAAATGTTTACATACAGTAGCAGGCAAAAATGTTGCTTTAAAAATAAAGCCTAAAAAAGTATACATTAACCATGCTGTGTAAAAACTTTTTTACACTCTCATCAAAAAAAAGACAATGCAACTAAATAATCATTCAAAGAGTCAATTTCAATTATAACTGAATGTATTTCCTTGTAATAATAGCCGTCTCTCGATAATTAATTGCCCCCCCCCTAGAATAATAACCCCCCCTTTGGTGGAAATATTTGAAATAATTTCCCCTCTCAATTAATCGCCTCCCATCCACTCGCACCCTTCTTTCAATCCTCCAAGTCAAGTTAAAAATTGACTTGTATCTAGGGAAACAGTCATTATAATTACAGAAAAGTTAAAAAAAGCACAGATGTTTCATATTGTTTTTCTTTGTTGAAATTTGTGTATTTTACTCTTTTCTATATTTCTTGGAGCACCCTAATTAGGCTATTAGCACTTCCAGCGAGCAATATTTGAAATAATTGACCCCCTCGAGTTAATTGCCTTCCCTCGAATAAACGCCCCCTTTTGGAGTGAAAGACTCGGTAATATTGCCCCCGGCTATTATTCAAGGAAATACAGTATTCACTTGAACTCTTTTCTAACTCGCATTGTATTCATTTTTTTATTCCTTGACAATGGCATCATGAAGTCGCTGAAATGTCGGAACATTATCTCGCTAGTTTTTGTATTTTGAAATCATTATTTTAAAATTATTAATACAGTATTTACATATAAAAAATGTTGGTATTAAATTCAAGCCTAACCAAAAGTATCGTCATCTGGTGCTAAGGACCATTTTACATTCTCATTAAAAAAAGACAATGCAACTAAATAATCATTCAAACACTCAATTTAAAATATGTACATATTAATTCTTTTTTTCTTATCACAAAATGATAATGACAAAACTGCAGCTAACTAAATTATACAACTGTCAATTAAATATTAATTGCAAGCTGTCAATCACACTAATTGATAATAATTATAATACAATTTGTATTGCGCAAATTTCATAAAAATGTTCAAATGCGGATAACAATGATTAGATAATTAAAAAACTGT
This sequence comes from Cladopsammia gracilis, assembly GCA_022457155.1. Classification (NCBI taxonomy): domain Eukaryota; kingdom Metazoa; phylum Cnidaria; class Anthozoa; order Scleractinia; family Dendrophylliidae; genus Cladopsammia; species Cladopsammia gracilis. The sequence continues at coordinate 196,008 of JAJGOT010000599.1, read as the reverse complement.
TTGTAACATAACTTATTACAAAACAGTCACTAAAACTAGTTGCAGAATTGCCACCTTGACAAGCTCCCTAATATTGCATAATAAATTAGTGCTTGTCACATTAAAAAATGTTGGTTTAATAGGTATTAAAATCACTCCTAACCAAAAAGCTGGAAAAAGTCGCAAAATGTTGTGATTAATATAAATCCATTTTGCTTAATGTTGTGATTAATATAAATCCATTTTGCTACTTTATTGAAAATGCAATGTAACCATCCATGGTAAGAAATTACTCCATTTGCCCTTCATTAACGGAAAATAGAAATTCAATTTATTTTACGGAAAATTAATAACATCTTAGGAATAACATTAACACAAAGAAATGTTCATTTCAATCATGCGTTAGTTCATTTGCGCAATTACCATGCTATTGCACCTTCAATAACATCATTGGAATGTCATTTTTTTATTGTAAAGTCTATTATGCCTTTAGAAACACATTTTCATCAATACAGTCGTTTACATTTTACATTAATTAAATTTCTATTTTCCATTAATGATCGAAGGGCAAAAGGTGTAATAACATAATATGATAAAACTATTTATCCATTTTCAACAAATCATGTACTTTAAGATCCCCATTTTAGGCTGGTAACTGTGTTGTCACACAATACTTCCCATGAGAAGCATTAAGTGACTCATTAATAATGACTGCAGTGAAGATAAGAATTGTTAGAGTTGCCTTTTTACTTGCTTACTGGATGTCTTAAGCTGCTATTCACTTTTTAAGTTTGATCAGCTTCTCTTTACATTTTGCTGCTTATTTTAGGATATATATATTTTTGGCTTTATAATCAGAAACTAAAATACGCCCATCTGGTGTTGTGGTTATTCCTATGGAGGATTGTAACTTATCAACAGTTTTTCCAGTAAAACAACCATCCACTGTAAACTGATCAACACGACCAGTGCTGCCATTGCATATAAGAAGATTATAATGATTGCCACATTTCTCAAGACCTAGTCCCCAAGGACCATACAACTGTCCATCACCCTTGCCTGGTTCTCCTATATTGTACAAGAGCTTTCCTGAATTGTCAAAAACTTTCAAGCAATCGTTACCCCAGTCTGATACAAAGAACCTGTCCTGATGTTGAATACATGCAGTGGGTAGCTTAAGTTTTCCTGGGCCACTGTCTCCAAATTTAAACACAGGTTTACCATCCTCAGATAACACCTGCACCCTACTGTTACCGTAATCAGCTACAATAACACGTCCTTCACCATCCATACAAAGGCTGACAGGATGGTGGAACTCACCGTTTCTTGTCCCTTTCTCTCCAAAGCTCTTCACAGAGTTTCCTGTGTTCACGTTAAATTGTTGAATGCGATTATTTAACTGATCAGCCACCAGAATGTTATCGTCATTTAGGTATATGACGCCAAGTGAATTACTAAGCTGTCCAGCATTGTTTCCATGACAACCCAGTTTTCTTACAAACTTTCCTTCCTTGTCAAATATCAGAATACAGTGTTTTTCAGCATCTGCTACAGCGATGAGTCCTTTACTATTCACAGCAATCCCAAATGGTGCTTGAAGAGTTTCTCCTTTTAACTCCAACTCTCCCACAACCTGAATGAGCCGTTCCTTCACCTGGACAGTGTGAGGACTGGTTGCAAGCTTCTTGTCGTTAATCTTTACTGTGATGTTGAAGGCACCTGGAACTTTTGGTGTAAACTTCACCAGGAAATCTCCATCTTCTTTTTCGCAAGTCGTTAAACTTCCTACTTTATCAGCGGGTTCCACGAGCACTTCAACATGGAATTTGTATTTCATTTCATTCACTTTATGGATTATCGGACGGACCACAAACTCTGCTTCTACACCAGCTTGGAAATCTTGTGTCAGTCCTTGTACTGGTTCACTTGTCGCTATGCAACCGACAGTCAAATTCTCTTCTTCATAAGTCGGTACAAACATCACAAAGGAACTAACCGGAAGTGTGAGGACTGGGGTGTTTTTAAGATTTTCAAACCGCTGCTCCAGATTTGGTTTGCTCTGCATAATGTCCGAACTGGAGCTTCGTTGAACCAGGTTTTGAGCAAACTCGACTGCTTGGTTGATTTGCTTCAGCAAGGACTGCACTTGTGTCTTTGTAGAGTTTAACTTCTCCTCCCTCGACACGCACGTGTTCTCGAGGGTGGTAATGATCTCGCGCTCGCGTTCTCGGATCTTCGCGATCAGTTGATCGGCTGCTAGGGAAACTTCACGTTTAGTAATAGTGAGTTTGGTTTTCAGCTCAAGCTCTGTTTGTTCTAATTTATGAATCGCTTCACTACAAACTTTGCTCTTTTCTTTCATTAACTCAGCTCTCGCCAGGATGTTAGCTTTCTCGCTGTCCGCTGCTTTATCCAATGGCTCCACTTCATGGGTCTTGTGATCCGTGGCGATGCATATTTGGCAAACACAGGTTTTGCAATTCAGACAGAAAAACCTCGTCACCTCTCGCTCGTGGTACTGCTGGGGGCAAAATGACTGCCTCTTCATCAGGGCTTCGTAGTCTTCAGCTTGAAACTGTTTGACTGGCGTCACCTTGTGTCCTTCGGTGAGTGCTGTGTTTCTAAACAGTTCATGTGCGTTTACACAGTCACTGCACATGAATTTAGCGCATTCGAAGCAGTAACTTATCTCCGCGCTCTTTTTCTTACAAATGCCACAACTGATCTCATTTCTATTGCCGCTTTGTCGGACAGTGAGAAGACTAAGTAAACTGTTATGATGAAAACTGGTCGGCAGTTTATCAAAACGGTTTGCTTCGGGAAGACCGACTTCAGCCTGGCACTCGGGGCAGCGAAACTTTCCATTCCTTTGGCTGATCAGTGCGTGTTTCTTCAGGCATTCACAGCAGAATGTGTGCAGGCAGGTTATTGTCTTGGGATCGGTGAAATTATCCAGACAGATTGAACATGTAACGTGCTCTTTGAGGTTTTTAAACAGAGACTCCATCGTTTTTGCAGCTTGTTTAAAAGCGACTAAACACACCCATTCGACTTGTTTTGATTCCGAGAAACTTAAGTTATTTGTAGTTTAACAATATCAGTTTGCATTTTACTGCAGGCAGCCAACCAGATTTTAGCAATCTATCTGTACCCTCTGACCTCAGCAGAGCGGAAGTTGTAAGACGTTTCAAAGGTCTTCTAGCCTGCGTGGCAGGCGTTCGAAGGGGAAGGGAAAAGGGAGAATTCAGGCGCGCGAGAACGCGAAGGGCGCGCGAGGAAGGGGGGAAGGGAGTCGATCCGAGTCTCGAAAAGCTGTAGTATACAATTCCACTGCATTGAAATCATGAATTCTTGCAATAATTTTTAGCTCCTTTGTTAGTTCTGTAGAGTGGAGCTAGGATAAACCTCCGTTGTTTAGTAACAGCGTTTGATTTGGCATCCGCGAGCGTTTTCGATCGGATGTTATTTGACAGCCAGACATTTCACAATTAGCATTATTTGACAGCCAGACATTTCACAGTTAGTAGGCGGGTTTGAGAAAACAATGGCGTCATTGCAGGCGTTCCCTTCCCCCCTTCCTCGCGCGCCCTTCGCGTTCTCGCGCGCCTGAATTCTCCCCTTTCCCTTCCCCTTCGAACGCCTGCCACGCAGGAGGAAAAGGAAAAGGAAAGGAGGAAAAGGAAAGGGAAAGTCTCCCCTCTTTCCTCCTTCCCATCACACCTCGCGCTTTCCTCGGCCGCGCTCCCCTCGTGAATTGAGAGACGACTGGGAACGAGTCAGACTCTTATCTCGTGTTTGATATGCAATCAAACGTGAACTCATCGTCTAGTATTTGATATATTACACATAACTTGTCGATTTTAAAGAAAAAAACAAAGAATAAGTTGTTCACTACTATAAAGTCATAAGAATTATACTTTATTAACCGATTTATAATACGAGTAGGCCCTCATATTTCTCTAAGGAATAGACGCGCAGGCAACCCCGCGAGAGAGCGTGTAAATCGTTTCCCACCAGCGTGCGTCGCGCCCGGGGTTGAGGGAACTCCCACATGAAAATAGCGAGGGTGCTTGTCTGAAATTTTTGAAAAACACCCTAAAAGTTTCCAGAATCTCATTTGATAGGCGTGGCTCAATTGTTTTTTTATCTTCCGATTCTAAAACAATACAAGTCGTATTCTGTCATTTTTTTTTTCGGCTCAATACCCTAAAAGGTACCGCAATAATTCTAACCGTGGCCAAAAAACTAAAAGGTACAAGGGGGGTCCCCCCGGCGCGTTGCGTCAAGTTTTGCCAGCGCTCGCTTGCGAGATCTCCCTACTCGTAATGTGTAATCGTTTAACCCCAATACCAACATGTAAATTCTTCTTACCGGTTGTAGTTGAAACATCATTCACTATTTTTTTGGTAATAATCTGAACCACTTATTATTATTATTATTATTATTATTATTAATAATAATCTGAACCACTTATTATTATTATTATTATTATTATTATTATTATTATTATTATTATTATTAATAATCTGAACCACTTATTATTATTTGCTGTACTCAATGCAAACACAAAGCAAACTAAGGAAACGTCATACGGGTAGAAATTTCTCATGTTATTATTTTATATGAAAGGTGCTGTTTGGTAAAGGCTTTTCTGTTCTTTTTTCTAGTTTTGATCACAGCGGTCCAGTTTCATCGCAGAACAAAGGCATCAACAGCAATAACTCAAACTCGCTTCGTTTAACTCAGTTCACGACTCCAGCAGGGGTTCGAGTTTTCAAGAAACTTGACGACTGCAAAGAGCTGCAAGCGGCTTGTTACGAATGGACAGAGTACGATGACTTGCCTTCTTCAGAGGATCTCAGTGCATTTCTTGCTGATTTGGAAATGGACGCTGTAAATAAAGAGGATGGACAAATTCTGCCAAACTTGTACAACGAAAAATGTTTCAATCAACAACCACTTGTGACGTCAGGTGAGCTGACAGCAGATAACGTGACGTCATCACAAATTACGAGTTTAAACGACGTGATATGTCGATTGACTCAAATTTCATTTAAAGAGGATTACACAGAGTTTACCGATCTTCCTTCTTCCGAAGATTTGGACGCTTTCTTGGCTGACATGGAGCTCGATTGTGAAAATATGCCAATGGGAAAATCGTTATCGCCTATTGCTGCCGTAGGATCAGACGACGCCTTCCGCAACAAACTCTACCACAAGGCCGAGGAGTGTACAACGTTGAAAAGTAATGAGTACCGGATCCAAAACATTGTGGATATAGATCACACTAAACAATCGAAAAACATTTTGAACTTAAGTAAATTATACGAAGATAATGTTGACAAAGAAGAGGCCATCTGTGATGTCAAACTAAGCAGTGATTTCTTTTGTGCGCTGGAGGGTTCTGTAAGGTCACCGTGTATCGACAAGATTACTTCAAACTCGAATAAAATGGTCCACGACATTGAATCTTCAGATTCACAATTTCTACGAGACTGTGAAAGAGTTTGCACTGAGTTCACTGAAGATGTCTGTAATGAGAAAGATAGAATAGAAAATAGTGTAAGGATCCCATCTCCTGATCATTTACACAATGATTTAGTCCTGAATAATCAACAAAGATCTACTCATTGCCGTGAAGAAAGCAGGAAACAAAGGAAGAACTTCTGGATCTACTGATGAGTTACATGATGAACACATCGTTTGTAACATGTCACTGGAACACGAGGAGGCGAACATAATACGGTCACATGACCGTGATACAAAGGAAACAACAGAACGCAAAATCACTTGTAAAGGATGGTTGCCTTTTAATCACGATGGACATTAAGAAGTGTCTAGAGGTGAGATATCAAACAGTGGTTTTGAGATGATGGCCTTCTCGCTGTCTGCAGTTTTCTCAATCGATGTCTCTCTCGTGTGGAAGAATTTTGCTCTGAATCATCAAATTTGTTCTCTTCTCCAAGACTCATCAATGGAGAATCAAGACGTTCAAGGTGTACGAAACACTTAATCAGAACACCCGACCTTTTTTCTTCCGCAAGTAGTCATTGCAGCCGCACCCATTCTTGCAACAAGCAAGAGATGAACTCAGTATCTTTGTTTTCACATCTCTCGTCTACATCACCACTTTCCTCACGTGCGCAACCAGCCTCGCTTCCAATTTCGAATGAAAGCGAGGCTGATACACGGCCAATCATAAACCACCGCGAAGTTGAAAACAATTTTGTCCAGAATTCACAAACTGTAAGTTTTAATTCTACACCTTACAGAGTAACCTTCGAAACGGATGGACGCCGGCTGGAGTTTCCCCGTTTGTTATCTGACTTCAAAGGAACAAGTCTTTGTTATGAGGATATCAGTGTCCAAGGATCGCCAATCCTGTTCTCTCCGATGTCAAGCAGCAGTTTATGAACTGTACCTTCACCAGTTCCCAGCTCTTCTTTATTTCGTCATGCGTTTCAGGTCATGTGATGTGGAACTTCTTTCAGGTCTCCCAGGGCCTTCACAGTGATGTGAGGGTGGCACTTTTAAAATATTAAAGTAGCGTTGCCAATAAACTTCTTTATTTCGTCATGCGTTTTAGGTCATGTATGTGGACTCTCTCCCAGGTTTCCCAGGGCCTTCACAGTGATGTGAGGGTGGCATGTAATAGCGTTGCTAATAAACTTAGGGTCCTGAAATTAAAAACTCTTAAAATGACTAAATCGTTTTGTTACGACTGCGTTAAGAAGATTGTTGCACAGTTCCCTCTGTGGCGAATGGCCGGACCTAAAAAAGGACGGCGAAATTTGAATGAGAAACGTGCAAAATTTATGAAATCAATTTGATAGTGTTTGTACCATCCGAGGTTTTCCGGCTTTTTGTCCTCGTCCTGTGATTTTAAATGCGTCTTCAAGACGTTACTGTACGCTACTGGCGATTTTTCGTACGATTTCGCAGAAATTTGTTTCAGATTTAATAACTGTGAGGTGCGCAACGCGCGTGTAATGTCAGCAAAAAAAAAAAAGCTGCCTTAAGGAATCTCCAAGTGAAACGTTAATGTGTTTTATGCTGTAAATAAAAACCAGTGTTTTATGCTGTAAATAAAAACCAGTGTCAAGCTGGGAAAAAGGACCCGTGCCGAACGCGGGAAAACATCTCACTCGTCCCCAATCGTCTCTCCTGGCCAAACGCAGAAGACGTGCGCGACATAGACGAGGAACGAGAGAAGCGCGATCGAGGGCATCGCAAGGGGTAATGGGCAGGAGGAAAAGGAAAGGGAGAGATCCTCCCTTTCCTTCCCATCACCCCTCGCGCTCCCCTCGTTAATTGAGAGACGACTGGGAACGAGTCAGGGGACATGCAAATGGAACAAACGTTAGCCTGCGCAGCTGGCGGTTTTGTTGGCGCGCGCGATGCTGAATTTGCGAGCGACGAAGTCGCAGGGGAATGGAGAGGAGATCGAGAAGGAGAACTTTCTTCCCTCTCGGCTTCGCTGTTCGCGAATTCAGCATCGCGCACGCCAACAAAAAAACGCCCGTTACGCAGGCTAGCCAAGTGTAAGGAAATATATCAAGCTCCGGAAAACATGCATGCAACTGGCGCAAAGCGCAACAGAGCATAAGTAAATTAACAATCTCTATTGACCTATTTTTTTAAGGCTTTTGTTGGCAAACCTTCTGCTTAACCTTCAAACATACATTGTACAACGGGTGATTTCCCATTTTTACACAACACCAAGCTAACAAACCAGAAAATGCTGTTATTCCCCTCAAGTTTGTCTCATACCTCGATCCAGTCCAAAACGTTCTGTCGGTTTGTCATGCACCGTGAGAAAGAGATTGCGAGAAAAGCCCAATAAAATAAAATGTGTACTAATTAAAGAGAATGTGATCATCGCAGTTATACGGCAACTGAAGGAGTTGCAATTACAGTCTGAAAAATATTTTCGGACCTCGACGGGGTTCGAACCTTTGACTTTTACGATTGCCCCCGTAAATCACTGAGCTACCTGATGCCAGATGAGAGCTTGGTGAATTCTATTATACCCCAATCCCAAATCACTGAGATACCATGCCAGATGAGAGCTTGGTGAATTCTATTATACCCCAATCCCAAATCACTGAGATACCATGCCAGATGAGAGCTTGGTGAATTCTATTATACCCTAATCCCAAATCACTGAGCTACCATGTCAGATGAGAGCTTGGTGAATTCTATGACCCCAATCCCAAATAGGTTTCAATCCCGTCGAGGCCTGACATTTTTTCAGGCTCTTATTGCAACTCCTTCATTTGGTGAAAAAATCAATGTTCTCTTAAATTTTCACAAAGTTCTAATAGATAGATAGTTAGTCTCAGGTGAATTTATTACACAAAAGACAACACTCACGAGTCAAGAGGAGGAAGTGAAACATGAAAATTTCGTTTTATGAGTTGATAAGTTCAATTGTCCACCGTAAAGAGATTCAAAAGATGACGTTTGTTAACTGAGTTGATAAGTTCAATTGTCCACCGTAAAGAGATTGAAAAGATGACGTTTATTAACTGAGTTGATAAGTTCAATTGGCCACCGTAAAGAGATTGAAAAGATGACGTTTATTAACTGAGTTGATAAGTTCAATTGTCCACCGTAAAGAGATTGAAAAGATGACGTTTATTAACTGAGTTGATAAGTTCAATTGTCCACCGTAAAGAGATTGAAAAGATGACGTTTATTAACTGAGTTGATAGGTTCAATTGTCCACCGTAAAGAGATTGAAAAGATGACGTTTATTAACTGAGTTGATAAGTTCAATTGTCCACCGTAAAGAGATTCAAAAGATGACGTTTATTAACTGAGTTGATAAGTTCAATTGTCCACCGTAAAGAGATTGAAAAGATGACGTTTATTAACTGAGTTGATAAGTTCAATTGACCACCGTAAAGAGATTCAAAAGATGACGTTTATTAACTGAGTTGATAAGTTCAATTGGCCACCGTAAAGAGATTGAAAAGATGACGTTTATTAACTGAGTTGATAAGTTCAATTGGCCACCGTAAAGAGATTGAAAAGATGACGTTTATTAACTGAGTTGATAAGTTCAATTGACCACCGTAAAGAGATTCAAAAGATGACGTTTATTAACTGAGTTGATAAGTTCAATTGGCCACCGTAAAGAGATTCAAAAGATGACGTTTATTAACTGAGTTGATAAGTTCAATTGTCCTCCGTAAAGAGATTGAAAAGATGACGTTTATTAACTGAGTTGATAAGTTCAATTGACCACCGTAAAGAGATTGAAAAGATGACGTTTATTAACTGAGTTGATAAGTTCAATTGACCACCGTAAAGAGATTGAAAAGATGACGTTTATTAACTGAGTTGATAAGTTCAATTGGTCACCGTAAAGAGATTGAAAAGATGACGTTTATTAACTGAGTTGATAAGTTCAATTGTCCACCGTAAAGAGATTCAAAAGATGACGTTTATTAACTGAGTTGATAAGTTCAATTGGCCACCGTAAAGAGATTGAAAAGATGACGTTTATTAACTGAGTTGATAAGTTCAATTGGCCACCGTAAAGAGATTGAAAAGATGACGTTTATTAACTGAGTTGATAAGTTCAATTGTCCACCGTAAAGGGATTCAAAAGATGACGTTTATTAACTGAGTTGATAAGTTCAATTATCCACCGTAAAGAGATTGAAAAGATGGCGTTTATTAACCGAGTTGATAAGTTCAATTGACCACCGTAAAGAGATTCAAAAGATGACGTTTATTAACTGAGTTGATAAGTTCAATTGTCCACCGTAAAGAGATTGAAAAGATGACGTTTATTAACTGAGTTGATAAGTTTAATTGTCCACCGTAAAGAGATTCAAAAGATGACGTTTATTAACTGAGTTGATAAGTTCAATTGTCCACCGTAAAGAGATTGAAAAGATGGCGTTTATTAACTGAGTTGATAAGTTCAATTGTCCACCGTAAAGAGATTGAAAAGATGACGTTTATTAACCGAGTTGATAAGTTCAATTGACCACCGTAAAGAGATTCAAAAGATGACGTTTATTAACTGAGTTGATAAGTTCAATTGTCCACCGTAAAGAGATTCAAAAGATGACGTTTATTAACTGAGTTGATAAGTTCAATTGTCCACCGTAAAGAGATTGAAAAGATGGCGTTTATTAACTGAGTTGATAAGTTCAATTGTCCACCGTAAAGAGATTGAAAAGATGACGTTTATTAACCGAGTTGATAAGTTCAATTGTCCACCGTAAAGAGATTGAAAAGATGACGTTTATTAACCGAGTTGATAAGTTCAATTGACCACCGTAAAGAGATTGAAAAGATGACGTTTATTAACTGAGTTGATAAGTTCAATTGTCCACCGTAAAGAGATTGAAAAGATGACGTTTATTAACTGAGTTGATAAGTTCAATTGTCCACCGTAAAGAGATTGAAAAGATGACGTTTATTAACCGAGTTGATAAGTTCAATTGACCACCGTAAAGAGATTGAAAAGATGACGTTTATTAACTGAGTTGATAAGTTCAATTGTCCACCTTAAAGAGATTGAAAAGATGACGTTTATTAACTGAGTTGATAAGTTCAATTGTCCACCTTAAAGAGATTGAAAAGATGACGTTTATTAACTAAGTTGATAAGTTCAATTGTCCACCGTAAAGAGATTCAAAAGATGACGTTTATTAACTGAGTTGATAAGTTCAATTGTCCACCGTAAAGGGATTCAAAAGATGACGTTTATTAACTGAGTTGATAAGTTCAATTGTCCACCGTAAAGAGATTGAAAAGATGGCGTTTATTAACTGAGTTGATAAGTTCAATTGTCCACCGTAAAGAGATTGAAAAGATGACGTTTATTAACCGAGTTGATAAGTTCAATTGACCACCGTAAAGAGATTGAAAAGATGACGTTTATTAACTGAGTTGATAAGTTCAATTGTCCACCGTAAAGAGATTGAAAAGATGACGTTTATTAACTGAGTTGATAAGTTCAATTGACCACCGTAAAGAGATTGAAAAGATGACGTTTATTAACTGAGTTGATAAGTTCAATTATCCACCGTAAAGAGATTGAAAAGATGACGTTTATTAACTGAGTTGATAAGTTCAATTGTCCACCGTAAAGAGATTGAAAAGATGACGTTTATTAACTGAGTTAATAAGTTCAATTGGCCACCGAAAAGAGATTGAAAAGATGACGTTTATTAACTGAGTTGATAAGTTCAATTGGTCACCGTAAAGAGATTGAAAAGATGACGTTTATTAACTGAGTTGATAAGTTCAATTGGTCACCGTAAAGAGATTGAAAAGATGACGTTTATTAACTGAGTTGATAAGTTCAATTGACTACCGTAAAGAGATTCAAAAGATGACGTTTATTAACTGAGTTGATAAGTTCAATTAGCCACCGTAAAGAGATTCAAAAGATGACATTTCGAGCGCTCTCGACTGACTGAAAAGGGAAAAAACTGGGGATCTCCCCTTGTCAAAAAGATCTTTAAGATATAAAATACACCATGCACCGCCTGCTGAACCCAGATAAACAAGTTTATGTTCGTCTAACCTGAATATCAGGCCTTCCCCTGATACTCAGGTTCGTCGGGCTCTGTAAAGAACTACAAAAGACTGGGGCCTACTTGATCTATTCAGTGATCTGATTGGCTAATGACAAATCGGCGCCATTTTGGATTCTCAAAGTCATTTTCCATCAAAATGTGTTGTTGGTTTGAAGGCAACACGAAGTGTGTTTGTTTTGGCCACAGTTTTTTCAATAAGGGACTTTTTTTTTCTATCCTAGTTGTACCCGATGCCACAAGGAAGTTCATGCTCGAGATGATGAAGCAAAGATGTGAGTAAAATGTTTTAATATAAGCTTAAGCTTATGTTATAGTGGTTCATGCTCCATATAGCAAGTCACCGGTGACGTCAAAGCCAGACAACACCGTTGGCGCATCTCTTCATCGGATCGTTTTGGATCGTTTAGATCTTTTAGATCGTTTAGATCGTTTGGGATCTTTTAGATCGTTTGGATCGTTTAGATCGTTTGGGATCGTTTAGATCGTTTGGGATCTTTTAGATCGTTTGGGATCTTTGGGATCGTTTGGGATCTTTTAGATCGTTTGGGATCTTTTAGATCGTTTGGGATCTTTTAGATCGTTTGGGATCTTTTAGATCGTTTGGGATCTTTTAGATCGTTTGGATCTTTTAGTTCGTTTGGATCTTTTAGTTCGTTTGGAATCTTTTGGATCGTTTGGGATCTTTTAGATCGTTTGGGATCTTTTAGATCGTTTGGGATCTTTTAGATCGTTTGGGATCTTTTAGATCGTTTGGATCTTTTAGATCGTTTGGATCTTTTAGATCGTTTGGAATCTTTTGGATCGTTTGGATCTTTTAGATCGTTTGGATCGTTTGGGATCATCTTTTAGATCGTTTGGATCGTTTAGATCGTTTGGATCATTTGGGATCTTTAAGATCGTCTGGATCTTTTAGATTATTTAGATCATTTAGGTGGTCTGGGATCCCTTAGATCGTTTGGGATCTTTTGGATATTTTAGATCGTTTAGATCGTTTGGGATCTTTTAGATCGCTTGGATCGTTTACATGGTTTGGAATTTTGGATCGTTGAGATCGTTTGGATCGTTTGGGAACTTTTGAATATTTTGGGACCTTTTGGATCTTTTGAGATATTTTAGATATTTTGTGATATTTTTGTGGGATCTTTTGGATCTTTTAGAACGTTTGGATGTAACCAACCATGTATGTTTGGTTATTGCACCATACTTCGGTAGCCACAAGCCACTGCAGGTCACGTCACTCCGGCTTTTCTTTCAAATGTATAGTTCTCTAGTTATACCGGTTCTCTAGTTCTTATGGTACGCTGGTTCTATTAAACTCCGTTGATTCTCATGGTTCTTTTGGTTAAGTTCTCGTAGCTTCTGCAAGCACAGGTGGGATTCCGATTTTATAATTGGCCTATTCCGAGTCTGGGGAGGTCCAAAGCCGATCTTTTCCCCTTTACGCACCCCCTTGCGTTTGCGATTTTTATTTCTACTAGCACGCTAGATGATGGCTCGCACGCTTGACAATCTTAAGAGGAAATGGAAGATCTGCAAGCAGACTACTTAGGCCTTGGCCTCATGGAGCCAAGAGCTTTGATAAATCAAAATTTAAGCTTATTCCGTTATCCTGCATTTTTCCGACAACGAGGCGGAAGAAAACCAAAATGGCCGAGCACCACCCAAAAAGGGCAGAGTTTGAAAATTTAATTGGATGAAGTGAATTAGAGTAACCAAAGCTGAACACATGTATTCACAGTTTTCCCATTTTTCACATTTGCTGTTATCGTTCTCTGTGTTGATATTTATTTTTTCAATTTTAACAGTGTATAATTTTGCATTGACATTTTGATTTTAAGTAGTGGGGTCAGCTACAGTATTATAACACTTTTGTTGTGTTTAGCAGTCGAGAGAGAAAACTGCTGCCAGCCTGAAGGATTACACAGGCTTCTTGCTTGTCAAATATTCCCCTGTTCTTCTTCTGACCAACAAAACCCAACAGTACAGTGCTACAAATATTGAATGAATATTTACAGGAGTTACATAGAAACACACCTCAATCATTAAGTCTAAGAATCTCTCGGGGACAGAGTCAGCACTCACCACTGATTGATCACTCTCAGACTCAAGCAAGCTACAAACCAAGTTTTACTGCAAGTTGTGGATCTCTTCAAGGAAATAAAGCATCTCCCATGTGCTGTACTCCACAAGAATTCTGTTCTATAATCACACCTCTTGTCTTGACAGGCTCATCACAACCTTCCTCTGGTACAATGTACCATTCACTGATGCACAAGAAGCCACCAGGATTTAGGAAGTTGGAACATCCCCATCCTGGGTCTTAAAGATTAGCGATTTGGTTACCACCATTTTCAAACACAAGGGGAATACAAATTGTTTGAGAAAGTGGGTGTTTAAGAAAGTAGCAGCTGGTAGTCTTAAATAAATTAATATATGAACAGCTGCAGTGGATTCACGCTACAATTAAAACAGAGCGACATCCACCTAGTGGATTAACTGAGAAGTTGCAGACTAAAAAATGTCATTTAGGCTTCCAACATGTAAAAACTATTTAGCCTAAATATTGAAACACATTCTTATTTAAAGAAATCAGTTAAAATTCTTTAAAAATAAAAACAGGTTAAAAACAGGTACATGTAAATCTGTTGTGCCAGTGATATTGCTGTGTTGGAAACATCATACTTAGAAACCTGTTACCTGTGGGACAGTTCTAATACTAATCAGAGGGTCTAGAGCAGCTGGGTCTGTGTTTGTTTAAAATGTGTCACAACACTGAGGCATAATACATGTTTATGATAACAGAAAAAAAGGAACCACAGTCATATTAAATTAGTTTTCTGATCTGCAACAGGCACTTTTTACCTAAAAAAATTAGAAACTTTGTATATAATATTAATATACATTGTATAAATAGCCTATAATTTCTCAGTAGACACCAAACTTGTACATGTATCCTTTTTAGGTTAACTTGCAAAAGTGCTGGCTCCTATATTTGGGCATTTGTCTCATACAGCAGGGAACAGCTGAAGGGAACAGCAATTTTGTTAGTTTTCGTCTCACTGGTACCTCCTTATGTTTAATTATGTTACATGTATGTTTGATTGTGTTTGAAGTAAAAAATAATCAAAATAATAATTATGCATCCATGTAACAATTATACAAAGATATTTTTGAAATCATTTATTTAACCTTGCATTTTATATTCTCATTTAAAAAGACAATACAACAATGAAAATAATCTTTCAAACATTTAATTTGTTTTTAAAAAATTTACATAGAAAATAGTATGTTACTGATTTTAAATCAACCCTTACAAATTAAAGTATATCCATACTGTCCTAAGGACCATTTTACATGTACTCATTAAAAAAGCAACCATACAACTAAATAATCATTGTAACAGCCAATTTAAAATTTTACATATATGAAAAATGTTAAAATTAAAATCAAGCCTGGCAAAAAGTAATGGCAATAATAGAAAATGACCATTTTACATTCTCGTTAAAAATTAGATAAATAACACAACTAAATAATCATTCTAACTGAGCCAATTTAAAAAAGTACATATTACATTGTATAATTTTTTTTCTAATTATTGTCACAAAAAATAATATTACAAAACTGCAGCTTGCTAAATCTAATTACATAACAGTGGCTGCATGTGGCTGCACTTGGTAAATTGCCATTTTCTGCATAACAACATTGCAAATGATCAAATTATAGGTTTTGTGTTGAATGTTAACACTGTGACAGTCCAACAATTTGCGTACATGAGGGAGCCAAAAACTACCTCGTTATCGGATATGATTGACAGATTGGAAAGTTAACCTGTCCTTATCTACCACTGTAGCAAGATGGTTTGAAAAAACCTAACTCAGTGAAAAATATATATTTAACTAATTTCCATGGTAACTGCTGACACTGTTTAAAATTGGTGAACAACACAAATATGCAGCTGCATCAGGAATTTTGTTAAAACCATTTAATTTTAATTAATTATTAAATTGGAAATACATGTAATTTGGTTACTTGTGTAGCTGGGGGGGGGGGGTCCTGGGGTGCCTGTGACCCCCCCCCCCCCCCCCCCCTTTGTGAGATAATTTTAGTAAAGCACACTCTAGTGTAGCTGCAGCCATTATCACTTTAATATTCATTTGATAATAATGCAAGCTGTCAATAAGTATTACATAAAATAATTATGACCAGCAAAACTGTATGGATATTTGCAATGGTAAGCCTGTGGCTCGCCATTGAAAATATCCTTACAGGAGGAGGTTTACGGCATGTTGGTTGGGTATTAAAATCAAACTTAACAGAATTAAATCTGGAAAATTATTAAGTTGCAAAATATTGTGATCAATATAAATCAATTTTGCTACTAAAGTCATGTTTGCATTAGACTCTATTAATATAATCATTTTTTATACAATCAGCTCAAGTATATTAAAGTTATCTTACATTTCCTTTGTTCAACATTGTAGAAATGTTGGTAAGTAGTTATTTAACTAGGCCAATAAATGTTGCATTTGGCAAGGATAAATTATGATTTGATTACAAATCAGTTATATGATTGAAATTGCAATGTTAACATGGCTAAGAAATCCAAAATACTACATTAATTAAATTGTATTTAATTATTTTCAACAAATCATGTACTTTATCATCTCCTTTGCAACTGATAACTATGTTGTCATGCAATACATATACTTCTATTGAGAATCATTGTGTGACTTGCAAATAATGACTACGGTAAAGATTAGAATTGTACTGAATATCTTCAGCTGCGAACTGTGTTGCCACGCAATACTTCCTCGGAGATGCATTGTGTGACTCACAAATAACGACTGCAGTGAAGATGAGAATTGTTAGAGTTGTCCTTGTAACATGATAGTACTAATGCTTACTGCATGTCTTTTAGTTTAGCTGCTATTCACTTTATTAGTTTGATCAGCTTCTCTTTACATTTTGCTGCTTATTTTAGGATATAAATTTTGTTGACTTCATAATCAGAAACTAAAATACGCCCATCTGGTGTTGTGGTTATTCCTGTGGGGTCTTGTAACTTGTCAACAGTTTTTCCAGTGAAACAACCTTCCACTGTAAACTGCTCAACACGACTATTGTGTCTATTGCACACAAGCAGATTATTATGATTGCCAAATTTCTGGAGACATAATCCCCAAGGACAGTCCAACTGTCCATCACCCTTGCCTGATTCACCTATCTCGTATATAAACTTTCCTGAATTGTCAAAAACTTTCAAGCAATCATTACCCCAGTCAGTTACAAAGAACCTGTCCTGATGGTGAATACATGCAGTGGGACGGTCAAGTTCCCCTGGGCCACTGTCTCCAAATTTAAACACAGGTTTACCATCCTCAGATAACACCTGCACCCTACTATTATTGTAATCAGCTACAATAACACGTCCTTCACCATCCATACAAAGGCTGACAGGATTCTGAAACTCACCATCTCTTGTACCTTCCTTTCCAAAGCTCTTCACAGAGTTTCCTGTGTTCACGTCAAATTGTTGAATGCGATGATTTAATTGATCTACTACCAGAATGTTATCGTCATTTAGGTATATGACATCAGTTGGACTGTTAAGCTGTCCAGCATTGTTTCCACAGCAACCCAGTTTTCTTACAAACTTTCCTTCCTTGTCAAATGTCAGAATACAGTGTTTTTCATTGTCTGATACAGCGATGAGTCCTTTTCTGTTCACAGCAATCCCATATGGTTTTTGAAGCGTTTCTCCTTTTAACTCCAACTCTCCCACAACCTGAATAAGCCGTTCCTTCACCTGGACAGTGTAAGGACTGGTTGCAAGCTTCTTGTCGTTAATCTTTACTGTGATGTTGAAGGTACCTGGAACTTTAGGTGTAAACTTCACCAGGAAATCTCCATCTTCTTTTTCGCAAGTCGTTAAACTTCCTACTTTATCAGCGGGTTCCACGAGCACTTCAACATGGAATTTGGATTTCACTTCATACACTTGTTCTTCATGGATTCTGGGACGGATCACAAACTCTGCTTCTACACCAGCTTGAAAATCTTGTGTCAGTCCTTCTACTACTGGTTCACTTGAACATGAAACGTGCTCTTTTAGGTTTTTTAACAGAGACTCCATCGTTTTAGCTTGTTAAAACACACCTATTTAACTTCTGCTTCTTTGTGATTCCGAGAAACTTAAACCATGGATGGTATTAAACTGATATCAGTTTACCGCAAGCAGCCAACCAGATTTGTGTTCTGCCCTCTGACCTCAGAGCGGAAGTTGTAAGAAGTGTCTCCTTGCGCAATTGATATAATTGCATAGCTGTCAGGAATAATAATCTCAACTGAGCCAAAAACAAAACAAATCATACCTAGTTGCTCGTTTTGATACGAAATTTGACATTCTTTGGTTTTAGAATCCATAATTCCTCGTTTATTAAAATTAGTTTAGATTAAGGAAAGAAATTAGTGTTTATGTATCAGCAATCAAGCGTGATCAAGAACTCATAGCCTAGTATTTGGTATATTGCATGACTTGTCCGTTTTAGAGCATCTCAGAATGCCCTTATTTCTCTCAGCGATAGTCGTGCAGGCAATCATGCGGAGAGAGCGCGTAAATCGTTTCCCGCCCCCGCTTGCGTCGCGACCGGGGGACTCCCGGGGGGGTTACTCGGGTATATTTTGGATGGGTATGTGCCGCCCTGGTCTCCAAATTTGGACCCCGTTTTAGAAAGAATTTGCACTCAAAATGATACCCCGTTCTAGAAATAGGTCAATTTTTAATACCCCGTTCTAGAAAAAATGGCTGCTTCTAGGAAACGTCTCTAACATGGATACCCCGTTCTAGATCAGGAGTCCCAAAATCACGACCCCGTTGGGCGGCACATACCCGTATAGGTATTTTGGGGGATTACCCTCCCTCCGGTGGGGGGACTCTCATCTAAAAAACGTATCAAGATTCGACAACAATAGGTATTATATTCTTATCCGTTTTTGTCCAAGGGCAAAAACGATCAACCATGAAACAATGGCTTTTAACAAGCGAGAGAATTTCAAAATTTCCGAGGGAGTCTTCGGCGTAAGCGGCAAGTTCCCACGGGGAGGTTTTAAGTTATAACTGACACGACAAAACTAACAACTGCAAGGCATAAAAGGTGCTTTAACAACCGTCGCTTGCAGGCTCAGTTCTTCATCACAGCTCCCAGCAAATGTATATGTCATGATTAGCCTTTATCACGCCCCGCCATTTTGTATAAAAACAAAAGATTTTTGCCCGCCCAACCTCGTTTTCAACTTTTTCACTGTGAGGCTGGACTGGCAAAAACAAAGAATTTTATTCTCCGGAGAGTCAACATGGCCGCCGCGTGATAAAGGCCTTTCTTTAAGACCCTTTAGGTTTTATTATTTAAACGAGCTTCGTTCTGAGTAATGAATCATTCAAATCTTGGAGCCACGTAAGTAATTAATGTTTTGTAAATGTGTTGCTTTGTTCGTTGATATCATGCCTTAGAGTTTAAAATTTAAAATTCTGCTCGTAAATTGGCGTGTTCTGCCGGCCAGCAATGCTCGTAAAAATCGCGTGTCCTGCTCAAAATTCTGCTTTATCAACGGAATTCTGCTCGGTACAATACTACTTTGATATTAATTCTGGATGTTAATTTTTGATATTAATTCTTGGATGGCATTTGCATCTGAGAGTTTTCAAATGACAGTTTACACTCCTTTAGTATACCTGGTATTATATAACAACAAACTTTATTGCAGTCAGATCACAGCGTTTTTTTTCAAAAATGCAACGATACCAAAACAAAGTTAAAGTCAAAAGAAGAAAGCTTTTTTTTCGGAATTAGATCATGATAATAAAAATAACTGAAATGGCGAAACATATACTTGAAACATTCTCGAATTTTTGGCAATTAACTTCACTTTTATTTATTTGCTGTACTCAAATGCGTACGCAAAAAAATTTCTCATGATATTATTTTATATGGAAGGTGCTGATTGGTATAAAGATTTGTCTTTTTTTTTTCTATTTTAGATCACAGCGGTCATGTTTCATCGCAGAACAAAGGCATCAACAGCAATAACTCAAACTCGCTTCGTTTAACTCAGTTCACGACTCCAGCAGGGGTTTGATTTTTCAAGAAACTTGACGACTGCAAAGAGCTGCAAGCGGCTTGTTACGAATGGACAGAGTACGATGACTTGCCTTCTTCAAAGGATCTCAGTGCATTTTTAGCTGATTTGGACGCTACAAATAAAGAGAATGAACAAACTCCGCCAAACTTCACTGTACTATGAAAAATGTTGCAGTCATCAACCATTTATGACGTCAGATGAGATGATCTCAGGTGAACTGACTGCAGCCGGATAAGTTAACGTCACCGGTGACGTCATCGCAAATTACGAGTTTCAACGACGTGATTTGTGGATTGACTCAAACCTTTTAAAGAGGATTACACAGAGTTTACCGATCTTCCTTCTTCCGAAGATTTGGACGCTTTCTTGGCTGACATAGAGCTCGATTGTAGAAAAATACCAATAGAATAAAGCTTTCTTCTAAACGTTTGTACAAAGTATGGACGCCGGCTGGAGTTTCACCGTTGTTATCTGACTTCAAAGGAACAAGTCCGTGTTTTGAGGATATCAGTGTTCAAGGATCGCCAATCCTGTTCTCTCCGATGTCAAGCAGCAGTTTATGAACTGTACCTTCACCAGTTCCCAGGCCTTCTTCATTTCGTCATGCGTTTTAGGTCATGTGATGTGGACTCTCTCCCAGGTCTCCCAGGGCCTTGACAGTGATGTGAGAGCGGCACGGAATAGCGTTGCTAATAAACTTAGGGCCCTGAAATAAAACTCTTAAAATGACTAAATCGTTTTGTTACAACTGCGTTAAGAAGATTGTTGCACAGTTCCCTCTGTGGCGAATGGCCGGACCTCAAAAAAGACGGCGAAATTTGAACGAGAAATGTGCAAAATTTATGAAATCAATTTGATAGTGTTTGTACATCCGAGGTTTTCCGGCTTTTTGTCCTCGTCCTGTGATTTTAAATGCGTTTTCAAGACGCCTGTGTACGGCTACTAGCGATTTTTGCTACGATTTCGCAGAAATTTGTTTGAGATTTATTAATTGTGAAGTGCGCAACACGCCTGTGATGTCAGCAAAAAGGGTGCCTTACTAACCTCAAAGTGGAAAGTTAATATGTGTTTTATGCTGACATCAAGTGTGCCTTGCTTCAAAGACCTCTCAAAACCGTGATTATATTGCCATCAAATCTGAGGGAAAATCGCTGGTAGTTTGCGCAGGCGATTTCAGGAAATCGTGCTTAAAATAGCTGTATAAGTCACATTAAAAGGGCCCAGAAGCTCATAACATGTTGTGGCGTTGTGAATGCCCAGAGATAACTGTTTGGCTTAGTTTTACAACACCTATTGCCCTTCAGAAGCTTATCACGTACGTGATAAGCTTCTGAAGGGCAACAGGTGTTGCAAAACTAAGCCAAACAGTTATCTCTGGGCATTCACAACGCCACAACAAACGGCAAAAACGTAAATAAAAACCAGTGGCAAGCTGGGAAACAGGACCGGTGCCAAACGCGGGAAAACATCTGACTCGTCCCCAATCGTCTCTCTTGGCAAAACGCAGAAGACGCGCGCGGGATAGACGAGGAACGAGAGAAGCGCGATCGAGGCATCGCAAGGGGTGATGGGCAGGAGGGAAAGGAAAGGGACCTCTCTTTCCTTCCCATCACCCCTCGCGTTCCCCTCGTTAATTGAGAGACGACTGGGAACGAGTCAGGGGACTTCCCTCGCGGCTTCGCTGCTCGCGAATTCAGCATCGCGTACGCAAACAAAAAAACCGCCAGCTACGCAGGCTAGCCAAGCGTAAGAAAATAGATCAAGCAACTGACCCAAAGGTAAAATATGAAAATTTCCTTTTATGAGTTCAAGTTCAATTGGCCCCCGCAAAGAGATTCAAAAGCTGACGTTTCCAGCGCTCTTGACTAAAAGGAAAAAGAAAGACAGGACAATATTATTGACAGGCCAGGTTCCCACTGAATACTCTCTTGTGACGTCGCTCCCCTGTCAAAAAGATCTTTTAGAAATAAATAAATTAGTAGAAGGCCTAGTGCGAAACGTTACACTTACACTCATTTTTACAAATGAGATCTTATAAAAAAGAAATGCACCACCTTTAATCCACCGACGTTATTCCATTGCTCGCGTCGCCTCTAAAGAACTACAAAAGACCTTGATCCATTCAGTGATCTCACCATTCTCGTCCCCAAAGCCGCTTGGCCCTCTTAACCGCCGTAGCCTGAGTACGAGGACCAAGAAGCCCCTTGGTCCCAACATGATCTCCTCTCTGAATTAACGATTATCGTTAATTCTTAAATTGCTCCGAATTAACGATTATAGTTAATTCCGAACACTGTTTCCCAGGACATTTCAGAAAAGACGAAATAAAAAAAAACATGTTATTTGGACTGCGGGATTCGAACCCGGAACTACCGCTACTAGGAACGTCTTCTTACCACTAGACTACCAAGGCGATGGGAAATTATGTCTGCAAGATATTTATTTGAGTCTTGCATAGAATATCATTGATCTACAGTGATTAGGCCTAAGCGCTGATTTCAAATGGTTAGCTTTTTGTTGAGGTTTGGTGATCATGCCTTTCCATTTACTTTCTAAATTTATTTTCAAACGAGTGATTTTATAGGCTTACTACAGGGTGTAGAATAAGCGCATGAATTTTATTATGTTAAAAAATTGATGTTTGCTCAACCAGCAGCGTGGTGGTCCAGTGGTTAGAAGAGAGGATAAGTCAGCGAAGGGTCGTAGGGTCGTAGGTTCGAGTCCTGTCCGAACACTAAGGATTGTTCTTTTTCAACAAAAATGCTGATTTCCCAGAATTCCTTTCAGACTGGCAGTTTAAGAATTAACGATAATCGTTAATTCAGAGAAGAGGACGGGTTGTCTCACAACGTCGTTCCCAGGGGCTTCTCGGTTTTCAAAATGGTGGTTTTGGAGCCGAGGAGAAACCCCTGGGGCATAGCGATCTAAATCGACCGCTGATTGGTTCAAAACTGCAGCCGTTCCTGAGATCTGACGATGCGGCTATGATCCAACATGCGTAAGATTTAAAGATAATTCCCCGATTTTCAGGCTTTGCGTTTATAATTCGAGACATTTTTTCTGCGAGCCCTCACATGTCTTTCTTTTCAACCTATTATTGTCTTGCACTCTATTGTTTTATACAGTATGTTTTCTTTGTTTTCACACTCGTGAGTTTTGGCTGGTTTATGCACCGACATAAGCCAGAATACCGAACTGTAAATACTTGTTTATTTCGTCAGTCCATTTACGGTTTGATAAATAAAACAGAGCCAACCTCCAATTGTTTCTTTATTCAGTTACTTATTCACTTGTGACAGCCTGACTGAAGTTAAAGTTAATTACGTTTTTGAAACATGTCAATTTTTAAAAAACAAAACAGGCATGCATTCCTCAAAGTGGCAAGATTTCAGTATAACACCCAACATTATTTTCGCACATGCGTGTATGTGCCATTGTTTTTACTTAGGCATTCTTTTGTTCGGTTAGCATAAGGTCCCATCCGCCTAAACCACCTCGGACACCTTATTGAGACTTACACTAGCAGTAATCGGAGATTATGGAGACGCGTTCGAAGGAACTTCCGGCGGAAAGGAGCCCCTGAAAAAAAAACAATAGGGGCGGCCATTTGGAAGACTAAGCTCAGTCTGCAGCAGTGGGTGTCTCGATGCGCCTGCGATTCTTGAGGTGGAGAGAATCGCGAGCGTATCGAGACACCCACGGCTGGAGACTGAGCCTATTGGAAGACCGGCTACCAAAAAATCTCAAATTTTACTGCACATAAACCACAGGACAACCAACACGAAATTAGGATTGCGTTCTTCGAACGTAATAACGGAGTAACTGAACCCAATAAGCTGGGTAGTACTCTGGTGCGGTTTTCTATGTAAGTCTAAGCCTAGCTGAGGCCACAGGTTCAATCCTGAGTGAGCCATTTTAGATTTTATTTTTTACACTTAAACATTTATTGAAAATAAAATTCTGAGTGTCGACATTACGTTATATAATTCTAAATAAGTGTCCGAGGTGGCTTAGGCGGATGGGATCTAATGCTGACCCTTTTGTTCTGGCTTTTGCTTCACTTATCCATAGTTTAGTTTGTGGGGTTATATGGAAATCTTTCCCTCAAAATTTCCAACTACATTTCAGGCTTCTATGAAATGGCAATGCAGTTTATAGCTGGCAAATCATCTCAGGTACTCTGGATACCAGAAGTTCTCTTACAGCAGGCTTTTGTGGAATTGCATTCTTGCCCAGAGGCTCTTCCTCTTCAATGCAGTTTTGTGATTTCCTGTTCAAGCAGAACATTAACAAGGAAGGAAACTTAATATTTTCCTGTTTCAACTTTTATTGCTTGTGGAGTTACGGCACGATCTACTTAGAGACATTTAACTGAATTCTATTAAATATTCGAAGGTGATATAACACTGCCCTAAAGACTGACGCTACAACAAAATCAAACGAGAAATGCTATTCCTTGCCCTCCGCCATGCTCACGAAAAAACTGTTATTACTATTGAAAAAAATTACTTGTTTACTTTTAAAAGTCAATGTTAATAGTTCACAGTTACGTTCGATTTCGTCCCGGTAACGCAAGTTTACATTAAAAAGCAGAGTTCTTTAATTGACTGAAGGAGGTAAATTTTTGCGGAGTAATATATATTTTTACGAGAGTTTTTGTCTGCGGGAACTTATTTTTGTGGATTGAGTGCAATCCTCCACATCCGCAAAAATTAATTATATAAAACCCGCAAAAATTTCATACTACACGGTAGATAGCCCATTGTGTACTTTACACGATAAATTGGACATTGTCGATGAAGACGTCATATAATGTCATTTATTTTCCCGCCATCTTTGATATTTTGAAGTCCAGAAAATCGGCTCTATGGAACCAAAATGACATTTTTAAATCAATAGGCTGAAAAAGTGCAGATATTAAAGAAACTTACCGGAAGAAATTAATTTAATATCAAAGAAAACTCAACATTTTAGACGACACGCCCATTAAAAATTGGTTGTCAAAGCAATAGCCACATAACTTGCCGTACGAAAAAAATTGCATCAAAATGTGTTCGAAAAAAAAGCCCTAAATTCCCAAAATAAAATTCACTAAAAATTGAATTAAAAATAATTAAGAGGGATTGGCATACCCCCCCCCCCCCCCCTTTCCGTTTTACGCTCTTGGGTTAATTAATATTCTTCTCTCCCGTCCGGTTTAAAAATACTAGTTACTTCAACAAAAGGCGTACTGCGTCCAAAATGCAAAAAAGTTGATGTTCTTCTCTCTCACTGCTGCATTGAAGCAGCTTAAAATAAATGATGTATGGTATTCTGTTGCTTGATACCTCCCTCAGAAACTGATATCTTGTTGAATGCAAACTTTAATTTGTTATCACGTGTGTTTCTTTTCTTTCACTCTTGGCGCTTTCATGACTACAAAGAAAAGCGTGCAAACGTTATTAACCCAAAAACCTTTGATGTATTTTTCAGCGATTGGCTCAAGTCTCTCATCAATATTCATGAAAAAAATCGTAGCCCTCGCCGCTAGTCAAGCAGGTCGTGCTCCTGTGAAGATGTGTTGCAAGTTTGAAAATGTTTTGGCGCTCTAGAAGCAACTTTGAAGACTCTGGGAGACGTACCGCCAAGGAAAAAGCCGCCCTACAACTCCAACTGAAGGTAAGAACCGCTTCGCTAAAAGATACATTTGTTCAGTAACAGAATATAAAATTTTGCTCGGTGAAGTGAACACGAGCGTTGAGCTTGTCTTCGTCTTACAAAGTCTTCTCTGCTTTGCGGTGTTTCGTTTGTCGTGCAATAAGCGAAAGAGTTGGCCCTCAAGAAAATACCTGGCTGGTTAACTTCGTCCATAAAATAAATAATGTATCGTTTAAAATATGTATAATGAAAATAAAAAATGTATCGTTTAATCAGGAGCTAATGCTGAAACAATATTTTGAAATTTTGTTTAGAAATATTCTATTCTTTTATTGTGCACAGTTAACTTATGATGAAAATCACGTCCAATGCATGCGCATCTAAATTTCAAACCTTAATCATCTGTAAAATAAAAATTGAACATTTATCTTATAAATCGTTCATTTGTATTTTCAGGAACTTCAAAGAACATTAAAATCAGGAAAATGGAGGACTGAAAACAAGCCAAGAGGAAAAACTTGAATGGACAAAGCAGGAGGAATTTCTTCAAAGATAAGAACCTTTTTATTTCATATACAAATGGTGGCTGAAAATGTTCATTGTTTGTATTTGTATCAAATGTCTTGATTCTAAGGAAGAGCGAACTCGGATCTGACTGCTGATGGACTTAATCTACTCATCAATTGATATGAAGAACCGGAGGATATTGAAACCAAGAAATCAGCATAGGTTTTGCAATGGTAGGAAGGTCTTAGGTAAAATAACTTCTTGAGAATTTTAATTTAATCTCGGCCACCATTTGGGCGTTGAGCGATCGTTTGATTTATACAGTTGATAATTTGACGATTCAGTTTACAGCTTGTTTTTATTTTGTTTCGGTGAACATATCTTTATGTAAAACAAATTTCAAAATGTATTATCATTGCTTACGAAACTTCACTTACAAAGGAAATATGATTTTCTTTGGTCGATCGCTCAGCGTGTAGCTGTAAACGTTACGTACTTTTATAACCTCAGTTGATGAGGTGGATATTTTAAGGTGGCACTGACAGGTATCAACATCAAATTACTTGTCTCCATGGTTACATTGGCTGTTATAAAACAACTTTTTTCCAAATATTTTTTTTTCTCGATAATTTTTTACTTTGAAATTAAGTACGATTTGGTATAAACTAGATGTTCAAAAGTACATATTTTCCATTATCTTCATATTTGAAAGTTTGCATTTTGTCCACAAATTCGTGAGTTTTCCAGAAACAAGATTAAAAACATTTCAGTTAATTTAGAAGGCAAATTTTTATTCATTAATTTTTCAATTTAACAAGTCTGGCATTGTGTCAAACTTAGAGCCAAGCAATTGTATGTTAAAAACTTTAAATTATTTTACGTACTTGCTCCAAAATTTTTAAAATAACTTTCATTTACAAAATTATTTCAGTTAATTGAGAAGGCAATTTTATTGAATTATTTTTCAATTTAACCAAAGACTGGCATTGTGTTAAAAATGGATCGGAGCCAATCAATTGTATGTTGAAAACTCTAAAATTATTTTGCTTCAGGCTCCGAAATTGGGCTCTTGCACAGTTCTATCTTTCGTTAGGATGAAAATGGACACAAATTATTTTTCTATGGTTAATTTGGCTGTTCTAACATAACATTCATTTTCAAAATTATTTCAGTTGAGAAGGCAAATTCATTTGAATTATTTTTCAATTTAAGGTGGCTCGACTGGATTTTTGGGGACGATACACCCTAAGTTTGGGCATCAACTACGACACCATTAACAATGCTATGGAAAAACGGTCACCGCAGCTGTATCAGATAAAGATAAAGATTTGTTTAGACCAGTGTTATATTGACATCGAAGTTGCCATAGCAACGTAATGACGCCATGACGCTTTTTACTTGTTGTCATATTTCTCGGCTCCAGGAGGTTTTTCCGGTAATCGCTTTAGGGAGCTTGTACTTTCCATAGCCGCCACGATTATGGTAATAACTGGATTGAGAATTGCAATAATATTACGCACTCGATGTCACACTATTACGTAGGTTTAGACTTTCAATACCTTTTTGTTTTCTGGACAAAGAGACCCTCGGCAAACCTGCCTTACAGCGTAATAGCGTGACATCGAGTGCGTAATGTTGTTACAATTCTCAACCCAGTTTTTAGCATATTTCAAAACATTCTTCAGAAAGCAATCGAGCGTTTTGTTTGATGCAAATGAATTTTTGGCTAAAGTTGTGCACGTGCATTTGGAACTTGAAAACAATACCCGTGAATAATGAGGACGCTCACTTGTAAACACAAAATCTGCGGGAAAAATTGGTACATTGGAGGCCCGATTTTATTGCCTTAAATGTTTTCAATCTCCTTAAAACTTGCAGGCCGTATAATTTGATGATTAATCTCGAGATTGTCAAATTACAAAAAAAATTATCAAGCGATTTCCAAATTATCATCACGTTTGTAGGCGTAGACCAAATTACATACAAAAATGGAATGCACACCAATCAAATCTTTCTTTCTCGCAATCGCCAAAGCAATAACCCTCACCTTTTCACACACGATCTCAGATGGACTATCAAACTATTACGAGATGAAACTGTATTTCCAAAGCGCATCGTTTTCTTTACATATTAGCCAATTATGTCGATAGTATTTTTTCACTGTATTTATAATCCCCAAAACTTCATACCCAAAAATTTCCAAAACACTCATAGAATTTGTTCAATCTTTGTCATAATCGAGGCGGCTATGGGAAGTACAAGCTCCCTTAAGCAATTACCGAAGAAATCTCCTGGTGCCGAGACTGAATGGGACGGCAAGTTAAAAACGCCATGGCGTCATTGTGTTGCTATGGCAACTCCGATGTTAATACAACAGTGGTCTTAACAAGTTTTCATCTTCATTTAATACAGCTGTGGTGACCATTTTCCATAGCGTTGTTAATGGTGTCGCGCCGTAGTTAATGCTCAAACTCGAGGGGTATCTCTCCCCAAACATCCAGTCGAGCCACCTTAACCAAAGCCTGGAATTGTGTTAAACATGGAATCAATTGGGAATACAGTGTGTATTTAAAGACACTTGTAGCCTGTCAGTGCCACCTTAAAATTATTCACAAGTTATCTATATCGACTGATTGACAAGAGAACAAAGGCTTTTACATGTTGCGCTTTTTCTATGTCACTTTCACTTTTTTTTTTAATCCACGGAAAATATTTTCTTAGGCGCCGGCATGCTAAAAAGAATATTAGGTTTTAAATAGAAAGCTTTTTCCTGAGATTGAGTGTCTATGTTCTCTTGTCGATCGTACGTATATTTAGGAGCTTAATTTATAAAGCCCTTATGTCTGGTTTTGAGAAAAGCCGGTACTGATTTTCGATTATCAGTAGTCTGTCGTGTGTAATCGTCCGGGTTAGTGTAGTTCTGTAAAGAACAGTTGTTGTTGTTGACAATGGCTGACGTTTCGACAACCTGAGCGGAAGTCATCTTCAGAGTCATGTAAATTGCAAAGTACTACTTTACGACAAACCTAGCGACAGATAAGGAGTATACAAGATCAAATGCTGTGGCTGCCAGGAACTTGAACACACGACTGACTGAACACAAACGATCGACGAAAAATGGTGATGTCAACAATCACATTTCTGAACAGTCACCGTATACACACAAATCGCAGAATTGACTTTGACTTTGTCTTTGACTCTGCCGAATGCGTTACCTACAGTACGGACTACTACAAACGACTCACTCTAGAACAGACACTGAACTATTGCCAACAGAAACACCAATTACACTACTACACTATCAATGCACGGATCGAAACGCACCAATCACTGACTTTAGTTTCAACAGCCAGACGTTAATACCATCAACTGACAGTTTACAATTCACATGACGCTGAAGATGACTTCTGCTCAGGTTGTTAAAGCGTCGGTCATTGTCAACAACAACGGTTCATTTCAGAGCTACACTAACCCGGAAGATTACGCTCGACAGACTACAAAATAGACCGGTTATACAGACCAAACGGAAAAAAAACAAAAGCTGTCCTTTGAGGAAGAAAAAGAGATAACGTTTAGAAGTCAACTGCATTGAAGTCTTCAAACAAATCATTTACAGTTTAGTTAACCCTTTTTTACCGAAGTTTTTTTCTTGGTTGCTTGATTTAAATTCTCAAACCATTATAACAGGAATTAAAAAAATCAACAACTATGCCACAGGCTTACCATCCGCTATTTAAGTGGTCTTCTGTGCTTTTGCAATGGATGTTTCGGATCTTTAAAACTGAAGAGAATGCAATGAAAACTCTCATACCACTGGCATATTGTGTTCCTTTGATTTTATCATGATCTCAATTCCTGATTGTAAAACATTCGGTTAAAACGTCAACTCATGCTTTATTGGACACTAATTTAAACTACTGAGCAAAATATTAATTCAGTCACACAGTTTATTACAAAGAATAATTTGGCGTTAACTTGGGAGATCAAATTGTTTGATTAATACGATACGAAAAGAAAAACTTTGGTTCCGTATATTATTATCATGGTCTGTATAACCTTGATTTCATTTAGTCATGTTTATTTTTTTGTAAAAAAATTCATGCAATTGACAAAAAGAAATGTTTAAGAGTGAATCTTAAAACCAGACTTTGGGTGTTATAAATGGGCTCTTTTATATTTAGTTATTAAGCTAGTGGAGGAAAATACCTTTTTCTGTTGGCATTCGATGTAGCACATGCAGTATGAAACATTTTAGTTTGATTTTCATAAATTGGTCTCGTGCGCAACAGGATCTCTAGAAAGAAAATGGAGCCAAGCAATTGTATGTTGAATGTGCCAAATTATTTCACTTGCTCCTATTTCAGCATATTTCAAGATCATTTTGCTGCTTAGTGCATGCGTACTTTCAGTCAATTTGTTTTTGTGCTACAAAGAAAACCAGCCAACAGTTAAAGGTGTTGTTAGTAAAAGCAACATGGCAAGCTATGAAAAATCTAAAAATGTCTACTATCGAATGAAATTAGAAGCAAACATTGTTTATTAGAAAAGCAACGCGAAAACTTAAGCTATGATTTTCGTTATCCAAAACGTTTTATCTAGTATACAAACAATTTTCACGAGCTTGCCATGTTTCTTTTAATATCCTCCATGAATTCACTGCATGTCTCGTGCAAAATCTTTAAGGCTGGTTTTCACTGGCGACAGAAGTATTAGTACAAACATATGAAGAATGAACACAGTTGTTGTTCTTATTCTGTCTTCGAAGGAATTGATACGGCATAAACATAGGCACAAAGATTGTTTATGACGCATTAATTCTTATTGAGGAAAGCATAAGAAGAACGAGTTTGTTCCTTTTTCTTGTGTTCGTGCTTATACTTATGTCGCTTGTGAAAACCAGCGTTAAATTTTGAGTTTTTTGCGCGAGATATTGTACAATTTTTTGGGATCTTAAAATTTGCAAGTGGTGCCCCGTTAATTTTTTGCTTAAATTGTTGTCAGGGGAAACGCTGTGCAAATTTTATCCAATTTTCCCGCCAAAAGACTTAGTATATTTTTGAAGAAAAAATTGTCACACCCTTAATTAGTTAACTGATTTTTACTTATTTAATTAAGATATTAAAGAAGAGAGAGAATGCAATAAAACTGAAACAACTCTTTTATTGTTGACTTCTAATTATTTATTAAATACAATACAACGTTAAAAGTGTAATTAAGATATTGAAAAATATAAATAAAGAGAATATTAAATACAATAAAATTGAAACAACTCTTTAAGCTTTTATTGTTGACTGTTCTAATTATTTATTACAAGTAGCTTTTAAAAATTTAAAAAAAAAACGGCGCATGCGTATTTTGGGCGCCCGTATTTTTTCTAAGTCTTTTGGCGGGAAAATTGTAGAAATTTGAACAGCGTTTACCATGACAAAAACATTGTACATGCAAAAGATTTGAACAACCTAAGTACAAGCTTTTTAATAAGCGATTGACAACAAATAACAGACTTACTAAATGGCTGAAAAAAAGTTTCTCAAAGTAAAAAGGTCTAGTTGTTTTCCAAGGTGTAAATTGAGTATTTCCTTCTGTTCTTGAAAACCTTGTCCATGGCACAACTTGCTTTTGACTGTTACAGACAACATTTGAATTTTTCGTGGATTGGAAAACATTGATCTTAAACAATCTATCAGAAATACCTATGATTTTGGCCCTTTGCTTTACATTAAAGGATATAAGCAATCTTGTACCGTGTAAATTGCCTTTAAGTACTGATACTACAGTGCAACACAGATATAATAAATGTGCTTGAACGCAAAATGTAAACGTTTTACTGCAGACAATCAATGAAAACTATTGCTGATCGTTAGTACAAGTACCAGTGAAATCTGATAAATGATCAAACGTGAGATATAAATAAATTTTAAGAAAGCATACGACCCAGGCAGCATATTCAATGACAATCCTTCTCTGTAAATCCCTTAACAGTTCTGCTCTTGTGTTTAAATGGCGAAAGTCTACAGTTTCCACTCATGTGAGAGGCTAGACAGCTTTAGTGCGATAGCGCATGTGCGTGCTTGTAAGTATAAACAGATAGTGACTATGGGTAGCCATTCAAAGTTAATCAGTGCTTATATCGACCAAAACATCCCGCGTGAACGCCTCCAGGCGTCTTGTTTAGTAATATCCAGGCTTATATAAGCTAATCTTTGATGATGTCATTGTTTACATTTTGTTTCATGATCATACGAATCTATGAGGAGAAGGCACCGTGCTAAATACAAATTGATTTCAAACGTTGAAAGAGCTTGTTAAACTTAGGTTGGTGATCTATGAAGAGAAGGCACCGTGTTAAATATGCCGAACTGATTTCAAACGTTGAAAGAGCTTGTTAAACTTAGGTTGGTAATCTATGCAGAGAAGGCACCGTGCTAAATATGAATTGATTTCAAATGTTGAAAGAGCTTTTCAAACTTAGGTTGGTAATCTATGCAGAGAAGGCACCGTGCTAAATATGAATTGATTTCAAACGTTGAAAGAGCTTTTTAAACTTAATAAAGTGCACATGACAGATATTTTGTTATTTGCTTGATGGAAACTACATGGCGTTCTGATAAGAAAATCGAAAATAGTTTTTTCGATTTCGATTTTCTTTCCGTGTTTTAGCCGTCTAAAAAAGGTGAAATTTCACTTCCGATGGGTTACAAAACCGCGCAAGAAGAAAGACTGGAAATAGTCCGCTGTGACGTCAATGTTGCGGTTTCTCGGTTCCCCACATTTTTTTGGTGCGCTCTGAGGAAGAAACATGGTTCTATTGAGGTGTGGTTGTAGCAACACGCACCAAAAAACGAAGGAACGGAGAAACCGCGACACTGGCATTCTTGTATTGACGTCACAGCGGACTATTTCCAGTCTTTCTTCTTGCGCAGTTTTGTAACCCACCGGAAGTGAAATTTCACGTTTGACGGACAAGAAAAATCGATTTCAAAAAACGTTTTACGGCTTTCTTATCAGAACGCCATGTAGATTCCATTAAGCAAATAAAAAAATATCTGTCATATATACACTTTAAGGTAGTTATCTATGCAAAGTTTTAGGAAATATCAGCTGTAGTATCAAAAACTGCAAAGTTGTGGGTGACAAAAGCGCTAATGAACCATACATTCTTTGTAAACTTTTGAGTTCTTAAAACAGCATTGAACGAAGGACTATTTAGTATATCGATCTTAAAATTTCTGAGAAGGCTAATTGTGCTATGCCTTTCCAACCTTAATGAGGCAATAATTGAAAACAAAGGTTCGCTTGTTGATCACAAATGAAAAAAAAAACATAGTTCATTATGATTATGATTATTCTTATTGATTTTCACTACGAATTCATTTAAAATCCCTGTTAGGACTTGTTAAGAAACTGACAAAATAAACTGCTAGCTATTTCCAATAAGTAATCTATTCTTAGCCGGCCTTAAACATCTTACTGAAAGTTGACAATTAAACAGGCAGAATTTTGCTATTGTATTAATAAAGACATTTAAAGAATCAAGGTAAAAAGTAAACAGAGAAAATGCTAATTTTACATTTCACACTGCAGAGTGACAAGCAAAATCACTTTAAAAATAGACAAAAACATAATATGAACGAAACATTTACACTGAGAAATTGCTTTGTAATTTCAAAATCCTGCTTATTGAAAACTCTCGAACATAAAAATTTGCCTTAATTATTGATAACTGGATAATTTGAACTGGATAATTTGAACTTGATTTTTCAATAATCAATCGATCTGAAGCCTTAACCCCTTGCTGAAAATTAAATTTTACACTTCAACGGGCAAAATCAGGGTAAAAACAAGACAATCGAAACAAAACGTGGAAACAATTTCCTATAAAATCACGTTTTCCTGTACAAAGTATTTTAAAACGATAACAGTTTTAGCAGGATGGTTTCTGAATAGTTAGTGGTTTAAGTTCTCGCCATTTCTCCTCTTTCCTCCTTTTTTTTACAGGAAGGGAGCCACAGAAAGATAAAAATAATTTATTTTAGCTGTATTCAAAAAGCTATAAGCTTGATTGATAAACATATTGAAAGTTGACAATAACAAGCAAGAGGCGAAACTGACCGTAAATGAGAGCTACAATTTCAATAATCAATCGATTCGTAGACTTAACACCTTGCATAAAACTTCATCAACAGCCAGAATCAAGTTTAACAAGAAAGCGGAGAAAACGTTTGAAAAAAAAGTGACTTGAGACTTCAATTAAACTAAAAACAAATCCAGTAACCTACTAATTTCAAACTGATCGGTGACAATCAAATAAAATCTTGTAAAAACAAAACAGAGCAAAATGTATCAGCAAAATGTATAAGAAAAATCGGTGAAAAGACAAAATTGAAATTAAGGAAAACAAATTGAAGAAAAATAAAAAAAAAATTATAACTGACACCTAAATTACCTATACTGCGAGAAAGGTAAATTCAAAACAGACAATATGGCGGCCTTAAATTTTCATTGAGAAGTCCTTTCTCCATCTCATAAACTAACTGAAAACTAATTCGAAAATTTAAGGTGGCTCTGAACCCCACCTACAGAATTTTTTAAACTTTGCCAAAGGTTGCATCTTATCCTACTGATCAAATTTCGACAATAAAAAATGTGGTTCACCGAGTCATTTTTGAGTTATTAACACTTAAAGCTAAAATTAAGGGTGTCTTTAGCACGTTATACTGTTGTTATAGTAACATATTGTGTCACAAAAATGATAACAACGTGTTCACCAATCATCGGGAATTCGTTTGATATCATGATTGTAGCATAAACTGATAAAGAGTGGTTATAACGACCCATCAAATTCTAAGTCTTGAAAAGTGCCTGAAACTGTTGGGAGCCACCTTAAGTTAACTTCCTTGCGGGCCTGTCTCAGTGACTTTGGGGACCGGTTTGGGTCTCTGTATAAGTTTTATCATTAAGCAATTTGTCGATTCGGAAGTCTCTCGACCTTTTTACCTAAAATAACCTGTACAGTGTAGTTCAAAAGAAAGACAATGTATCTTCTAGTAAAGAAGCATGTGTTAAAGGAGTCAGACATTTTGTCATTTTGAGCAAAGTTTCCGTATTAGAGAGGTGTCCGTACTATAGAGGTCACCATAATGACGTCACTTTTAAGACTCCACTGACATTTTTAAGTGTTCAGTAACTTAAGACAGACCACTACTCGTTTTCGTTTAACTGCATTTAAATCGATTACTATACAGAATTGAGACACTGTCCGTCAGTAGCGTAATATATTAGCTACATTGTACATCTCAGCTACATACTGTTTACGAATCACTGGGTGAAACGAAACGAACTACAACGCAATGCTGCATGGAAAAAGTAACAAAGTACAACTCTTAAGACGTCTTTTGATATTTCAGATATTTGTTTGTAACCACAAAAAGGAAATTGTAATACACACACAGACTACTCATCACCTGATCATCGGAGTGTAAGTAACAAAGAGGTTAAGTTCATATGAATTTGCTCTCTGGCGTCCGTTGTCCGTATTAGAGAGGGGCCGTATTAAAGAGGGTATTTTAAAGAATAGAAGTAAGAATTTTGACCGGACAAAGGAAACTGTCCGTAAAAGAGAGGTGTCCGTATTAGAGAGATGTCCGTATTAGAGAGGTGTCCATATTAGAGAGATGTCCGTATTAGAGAGGTGTCCATATTAGAGAGATGTCCGTATTAGAGAGGTGTCCATATTAGAGAGGTGTCCATATTAGAGAAGTGCGCGAATCAGAGAGGTGTCCGTATTAGAGAGCTGTTCGTAATATAGAGTTTTACGTAATAGACAGCTGTCCTAATAAAGAGGTGTCCGTATTAGAGAGGTGTCCCTATTAG
Organism: Cladopsammia gracilis; assembly: GCA_022457155.1. Taxonomy (NCBI): domain Eukaryota; kingdom Metazoa; phylum Cnidaria; class Anthozoa; order Scleractinia; family Dendrophylliidae; genus Cladopsammia; species Cladopsammia gracilis. The sequence continues at coordinate 160,309 of JAJGOT010000599.1, read as the reverse complement.
CTAGAGAGGTGACCCTAAAAGAAAGGTGTCCATGTTAGAGAGGTGTCCGTATTAGAGAGCTGTCCGTATTAAAGAGGTGTCAGAAATAGAGAGGTGCCGGTATTACAGAGTTGTCCGTGTTAGAGAGGTGTCCGCAATAGAGAGTTGTCCATATTAGAGAGGTTTCCGTAATATTGAGGTGTCCCTAATAGAGACGTGTCCGTGTTAGAGAGGTGTCAGTGTTAGAGAGATGTCCGTAATAGAGAGGTGTCCGTATTAGAGAGGTGTCCATATTAGAGAAGTGCGCGAATCAGAGAGGTGTCCGTGTCACATTTGTTTGTAACCACAAAAAGGAAATTGTAATACACACACAGACTACTCATCACCTGATCATCGGAGTGTACGTAACAAAGAGGTTAAGTTCATATGAATTTGCTCTCTGGCGTCCGTTGTCCGTATTAGAGAGGGGCCGTATTAAAGAGGGTATTTTAAAGAATAGAAGTAAGAATTTTGACCGGACAAAGGAAACTGTCCGTAAAAGAGAGGTGTCCGTATTAGAGAGATGTCCGTATTAGAGAGGTGTCCATATTAGAGAGATGTCCGTATTAGAGAGGTGTCCATATTAGAGAGGTGTCCATATTAGAGAAGTGCGCGAATCAGAGAGGTGTCCGTATTAGAGAGCTGTTCGTAATATAGAGTTTTACGTAATAGACAGCTGTCCTAATAAAGAGGTGTCCGTATTAGAGAGGTGTCCCTATTAGCTAGGAGAGGTGACCCTAAAAGAAAGGTGTCCATGTTAGGGAGGTGTCCATATTAGAGAGCTGTCCGTATTAAAGAGGTGTCAGAAATAGAGAGGTGCCTGTATTACAGAGTTGTCCGTGTTAGAGAGATGTCCGCAATAGAGAGTTGTCCATATTAGAGAGGTTTCCGTAATATTGAGGTGTCCCTAATAGAGACGTGTCCGTGTTAGAGAAGTGTCAGTGTTAGAGAGATGTCCGTAATAGAGAGGTGTCCGTATTAGAGAGGTGTCCGTAATAGAGAGGTCTCCCTATTAGAGAGGTGTTCGTATTAGGGAGGTGTCCGTAATGGAGACGTGTCCGTATAGGAGACGTGTCCGTGATAGAATGGTGTCCGTATTAGAGAGGTGCCCATGAGGCAGCAATAGAGACGTGCCCGTATTAGAGAGTTGTCCGTATTACAGAAATATATCCTATATTGGCGACATACCGTTCAACACTCTAAGAAACTTGAATTCTATAATATCTTTAAGAACGAATATACGCCTTCTCATTACTGAGACTTTACCAGGAAATCAAATGACAGAAAACAATTAGTAAAATTTCGTATAAGTAATCATAAGTTAATGATTGAAATTGGTAGATATAAACAAATCACGAGAGATGACAGATTGTGTCCTACTTGTGGATTTAATGAAATTGAAGATGAAATTCACTTCCTTTTTCACTGTCCAAAATACTCAATTTCCAGGGACGAACTTTACAGGAAAATAGGGTATCACCTACCAAATATAAAACAGTTATCTCCTTCAGAGGTTACCAATGAATTAATGAACTCTCGTAATTATTTTGTAAATATTCAATTAGTAAAATTCATTCTTTCATGCTTTGATCTCCGCAATAATCAAATTATCAATCCAGACTGATGTATCTTAATTGAACTTTCCCTTTCTTTATTATATTATTTTTATTTTATTTTGTTATGTTGTAATGCTTTTGCAATACTGGAAGGATTTATAGTCATGCAAATAAAGCTACTTGTTGTTGTTACAGAGGTGTCCGCAATAAAGAGTTGTCCGTATTAGAGAGGTATCCGTAATAGAGAGGTGTCCGTAATAGAAAAGTGTGCAAATAACAGGTGTCCGTATTAGAGAGGTGTTCGAATTAGAGAAGTGCCCGAATCAGATGGGTGTCCATATTAGAGAGAGGTCCGTATTAGAGAGGTACCCGTATTAGAGAGGTGTCCGTACGTTTTAGAGAAGTGCCCGAATGAGAGGGGTGTCTGTGTTAGAGAGGTGTCCGTATTAGAGAGGTGTCCCTATTAGCTATAGAGAGGTGACCCTAAAAGAAAGGTGTCCGTGTTAGAGAGGTGTCCGTAATAGATAGGTGTCCGTATTAGAGAGCTGCCCGTATTAGAGAGGTGTCAGAAATAGAGAGGTACCGATATTAGAGATTTGTCCGTGTTAGAGAGGTGTCCGCAATAGAGAGTTGTCCATATTAGAGAGGTGTCCGTAATAGTGAGGTGTCCCTAATAGAGACGTGTCCGTGTTAGAGACGTGTCCGTGTTAGAGAGGTGTCCGTAATAGAGAGGTGTCCGTATTAAAGAGGTGTCCGTATAAGCGAGGTGTCCGTATTAGAGAGATGTTCGTATTAGAGAGCTTTCCGTAGTAGAGAGGTGTCCGTATTATAGAGATGTCCGTAGTAGAGAGGTGTCCGTATTAGAAAGATGTCCATTTTAGGGAGGTGTCAGTATTACAGAGGTGTCCGTGTTAGAGAGGTGTCTGTATTAGAGAGGTTTCCTTGTTAGGGAGGTGCCCGTAATAGAGAGTTGTCCGTATTAGAGAGGTGTCCGTAATAGAGAGTTGTCCGTGTTAGAAAGGTGTCCGTTTTAGAAAGGTGTCCATAATAGAGAGGTGTCCATATTAGGGAGGTGTCCTTTTGACCACTTATATTTCAAACATGAAAAAACAAGTGTTTAAAATGTTTCAGCGATTTATTGAAATCGAACAGTTTAGTGTGCTAGACTGTGTAGATTATAGCGCATTTATTCGCTTGTCAAGGGTAGCCCCAAAATCGAAAGATAATAATGAAAAACTGTTTTTTGCCATGTTTGTTTACCGTTACTATGGAAACGCTGATTATCATAAAAAAAGAGCGTCTCTCAAAACTTTCATCCAACCCTAGCATCTGGCATCTGGCGTCCATTTTAGAGAGATGTCCGTATTACAGAAGTGCCCGAATGAGAGGTGTCTGTGTCAGAGAGGTGTCCATATTAGAGAGGTGTCCGCATTAGAGATGTGTCCGTAATAGAGGTGTCCGTCAGATTAGAGAGGTGTCTGTATTAGTGAGGTGTTCGTAATAGAGAGGTGTCCGTAACAGAGAGGTCTCCGTATTAGAGGTGTCCATATTAGAGAGGTGCCTGTATTAGAGGGTGTCCGTATTAGAGAGATGTCCATATTAGAGAGCTTTCCGTAGTAGAGAGGTGTCCGTATTAGAGAGGTATCCGTAATAGAGAGGTGTCCATAATAGAGAGGTGTCCGTATTAGAAAGATGTCCATATTATTGAGGTGTCCGTATTACAAAAGTGTCCGTGTTAGAGAGGTGTGTTTATTAGAGAGGTTTCCTTGTTAAGAGAGGTCAGTCTGTATTAGAGAGGTGTCCGTAATGGAGAGGTGTCCGTAATGGAGAGGTGTCCTTAATAGAGAGGTGTCCGTATTTGAGAGGTGTCCATAATAGAGAGGTGTCTGTAATAGAGAGGTGTCCGTATTAGAAAGGTGTCCATAATAGAGAGGTGTCCATATTAGGGAGGTGTCCATATTATAGAGGTGTCCATGTTAAAGAGGTGTCCGTATTAGCGAGGTGTCCGTGTTAGAGAGGTGACCGTATTAGAGAGGTGTCCGTATCAGAGAGGTGTCCGTATTAGAGAGGTGTCCGTAATAGAGAGGTGCTCGTATTAGAGAGGTGTCCGTTTTAGAGAGGTATTCGTATTAGAGAGGTGTCCGTATTAGAGAGGTGTCCGCTTAAAAAGGTGTTCGTATTAGAGAGGTGCCGTTTTGGAGAGGTGTTCGTATTAGAGAGGTGTCCGTAGCACAGAGGTGTCCGTAATAGAGAGGTGTCCGTAAGGAGAAAGTCGACTGTAATTAAAAGTTGTAATATTTTGTCGGGACACTATCCCTTTTTTATATCTAACCTAATAACAGTTGACTGATAAAATCATCTTAAATGTTTATTGATAAATCGTTACCTCACCGCAGAAACCCCGATCAAAAAATACCCAATAAATCCACGATTTCCACTGAGTAAATGTGAGTGAGTGTATGTCAATAAAAATGTTTTTGTAATCCTAGAGGCTAACGTCTTACTAGAAACGAATAACTGAAAACTTGTCTATTATAAAATGATAAAAAGACACAATAAGAAAAAAAGAAAGACAGGTGGCATTGCCTTCACGTTTTCTTAAACATTGTTTGAAATATATAAAACGTTGACTGACAGACAAAACAGCCTATGATTCACTGCCGGAGAAAATCGTTTAATTAACTTGAAACTTTTGAATTTAAAGTTAAAAAAATTGATTTTCATTTAGAATAAAAGCTTTAAAACCTACTGGAAAGCAGACAAAAATAACGCAGAAATAAACAATATAAAAACTCAGAAACAAACAAACTACTTGTAATTTTCACGAAGAAATCGCTTAAAATTCTTATTGGAAACAAATAGCAAAATTAAACTTTCAATTCTGAATCATGGGTTTCCTTGAATCGTAACTGCAAACTGACAAACAGCCAAGTGGCGTTCAATTTTTACTACGTTATGGTGTCGTAACAAAATTTTTGCTGAAAGTGATATATACAAAATTAACGTAAAATGGCCAAATGAATTGTTTTGTTTCCTTTATAGTTAGCAACCTTCATTAATTTTGTGTCGAAAAAATGACCTATGAGTTTTATCGAAAAATAGCTGCAAGCTGCAAGTGGCCTACTTGTTTTACTGCTAAATTGCTCTGTAACAAAGAGAGTCAAAATATGAACTTAAGAAGCTTTTAAAAAAGACAATAAATATGATGCAATATCTTCACTGAAAACGTGTGTGTCTGCGTCAAAATCTGAGACCGGCGAATGAATGTCACCTTAACTAAAAGCCAAGCTGATCATTAAAAAATAACATGTAAATAAAATGTGGACTATATAGGCTGAAAACTAATTATGCCCTTTCTCAACTGTAGACTTTTCTTTGAATGCCTTAAATGAGGAAACTGTATGCTGTTTTGACCGGAAAGTTTTTACACTGTCAAGCTACAAAGTTATTAAATGTACAGGTAATGTCAAATACCAAATCTGTTGTGGTGTTCTTTCGTCAAGTATCGTGTTGTTGTTTGTACCAAGAATATTCTTGCTTTGGATATGACGTAATAAAAATTCAAAAATCTAAACTATACATCCTACAAAGCTGTTTCTAACATGGTATGTGAAAATCAGTGTTACAATCTTTCACAAAAGTTTCAGATTTTGACGATGTTTTGCTTCCGATTTGTAAAGGTTTAAAACTGTGTCACGCTGTTCGTCACCCCATTTAAGATCAGCCGTGAAAACAAAAAAAAACTATTGAACCAGTTGCAACATCTCTTCAAACATCTGAAAACTGCAGCAAGCACATTACTAATATCACAGGAACTAACTAAAATGACAAAGTTATAACAGTGGCTCTCTCTCTTCGTCGCTTGTTAAGGTGGCTCCAAGTAGTTTTTTGGGAGTCACAATTCCCTTTTTGAATGCGCTTATACATAATCTTTCTTTAGCTCAATGAACCTGAATTTGATACCAGATGCTAGGCTTGGATGAAAGTTTTGAGCGATGCTCTTTTTATGCTAATCAGCGTCTCCATAGCAACGGCAAACAAATATGGCGATAAACAGTTTTTCCTAAATACCTTTCGATTTTGGGGCTATTCGCGACAAGCGAATAAATGCGCTATAATCAACACAGTGTAGCACACTTAATGGAAAAATTTCAAACAAATTAAACTGTTCGATTTTAAATAAATCGCTAAAACATTTTTAAGACGTGTTTTTTCATGTTTGAAATATAAGCGGTCAAAACATTCCATAGGTCTCACAAATTATCATAAAATTACCACAGAAAGTTTCCTCGGACTTAAATTATTACTCCCTGCAAATAGCTCTGACTAATTCCTCGGCAATAAAGAGATCGAGCTTTTCAGTCAAATACAGTTTAAAAAGAGTGAAAACGTCAAGTAAAACTGCATTTGAATTACTAGCTTGATCTCTTTATTGCTGAGGAGTTAGTCAAAGCTATTTGCAGGAAGTAATAATTTACTGAAGTCTGAGGAAACTTTCTGTGGTAATTTAATAAATAGAATGTTTTGACCACTTATATTTCAAACATGAAAAAACACGTGTTAAAAATGTTTCAGCGATTTATTCAAATCGAACATGTATTTTAATTTTTTTGAAATTTTCCCATTTAGTGTGCTAGACTGTATAGATTATAGCGCATTTATTCGCTTGTCGCGGGTAGCCCCAAAATCGAAAGATATTTAGGAAAAACTGTTTTCGCCATGTTTGTTTACCATTACTATGGAAATGTGATCATCATAAAAAGAGCATCGCTCAAAACGTTCATCCAAGCCTTGCATCTGTTATCAAATTCAGATTCATTGAGCTAAAGTAAGATTATGTATAAGCGCAATCAGAAAGGGAAGTGTCACCCCAAGAAACTACTTGGAGCCACCTTAAATCTGATGAAAACCCTAAGCAGGCAAAGGGCAGGAAAAGGACGTCAAAATTAACACAATTGATACTGACTGACACACACAAAATTAAACATACCCTTAAATTTTTACCAAAAATTCGTGTTGATTATTATAACTTGTAATCCCCACTTTTAAGAAAACTAACATTTAAACACATTTACACAATCTAAGTACGTGAAAGAGAAAGAAACTAAAAACACAAAAATCCCCACTTGTAATACCCACTGTAAAAAATAAATACAACCAAATGGTCTACTTCCTTCTAAATGCAGAGACATCTACTTCCTTCTAAATGCAGAGACATTTTTCATGATATTCACTGAGATATTCCTTATTCACAACAGAAAATCCGACAGAAAATTAAAAGAACCTCTTCTTGTCAATTCCTCTGAAAAAAAATCGTTTTGTAACCTTAAAACTGTTAAAACTAAAACAGTCAAACCATGTTGAATTTCATATCCTAACGCCTATTACTGACCAATCATTTTAAACCAATGAAACAGTCTAGTCTTCACTGAAAAATAAGCAAAATAGCTTATATATTTTTTTACAGAAATACTTGTAATAACATGGGGCACGATATTTACGAATATATTGTTCCATAAATAAATTCCTTATAAGCTATTTACTTTTGGTATTTTTAGAGCAAAAAAAAAAAATAACAACATTACATTCATAAAAGAAAAATATTGAACCAAGGAATGAGCCATGCCTTAACATAAGTATAAACAGAAAAATGGCCTGATAACGGATCACTTGGAAAATGAGTCTTGCTTATACTCCTTCTTAAATTCATAGTGAAAACCTTATATCAGTGCCGACTCGCCTATTTTGATTAACGACCTCAGTACTGACAACGTTCAAATGTTCAAACATTGAGAATTGATGACTCTACTTTAACATTAATCCTTAAAGTTGAAATTGCCTAACTGGCTCCTGAATATTTATATTGCGTTGCTATTTTGTTAACTGATGTATGGAAGAACAATGCAGTTATTCGATTTCGAGCTTTCATTCTCTTCGTTCTATCCGGCATTTATTACATGGTACTAGATTTTGCTCGTTATACACCGCGGCGAAGTTTGTTATATCTGTGTTGCACTTTTTCTCAACTGAGACGGTTCGAATTTGGCGACGATGAAAATAATTGCTGCGCGCTTAAAGTAAAACTAAGTTTATCTACCTCTTCCTTGTTAAAGTTGGTTGTCTTTCTTTCTTCCATGCTTGATTCTGACGTTAAGTTTCCTTGTATTCTGCACAGAAATAAAACAAAAATATATCAATGAAGGCCATATTGCGTTTTACATGTAACTATCAAAAAGGTAGATACGAAAACGGGGTTTCAAGCGTTTCGAGCGCTAGCTCTTTGTCAGAGTGAATCACAAAGGTTGGCGCTTCACAAATGGAATGGAACGGAAAGCGAATCACGGAGGCTGGAGGCAGCTGGAGGGCTTCGTCAGAGTGAATAACGCAGCCGCTAGCACTCGAAACGTCAGCTTTTGAATCTCCTTCCGGTGGCCAATTTACCTCATCAACGCAGTTAATAAAAGTTAAAACACATTTTCGAGTTTTCATTCTCCTACTGCAGTACCAAAGTTTCCTTAGAAAATAACCCTTTTTTATTATGAAAAGATGGAGCCGGTACAATTTTTACTGAAGTATTTTCGCTAAACGACGTCTGCGCAGCATTACGGAACAAGGAAATTAAAAAAAAATATTTCTAAAGCTATACCATTTAACCCTTTAACTACCAAGAGGGCCAAATCTAAAAAATTTAAAAAAATCCAAATTTCATTTTGCAAAATGTAGAAAAACAAATGATACCATGCAAAAGTACTGACAAAGAGGTTTCATTTGAATGGTCACACCATAGGATTTTGTCCATAGACTCAAAAGTTAGATCTACACTGCATGTCTCTACACTGCATGTCTCTACACTGCATGTCACTCTGGGAGTGAAAGAGTGAAGACAGCACTAATTCTTGTATTCACTGTGGCCTGTGTTGTACTTTCAGTCCGAGAACATTGAATTTCTTGTTCCTTAACAAAACCAATTGCTATTATGATTAAAATACGAAAGGTACACCTAATTGCAATAACGTTGTCATGGAAAAATGAAAAATGTGAAAACGAAAAATGAAAAAAGGCCAATAGGAATTAATTAGACATACAAAGTGCATTCACGCCGGATTTTCATAATTCTCAAAGCATGCACAAGACCTATGTTTAAGAACACTCAGGTTTTTGCACTTTTCCTTTTTCGTCGTGCAACTGTGCACATGTAACAGTTATTCTCAGAGAATGAGTCAACCGAGTAGCAATATATTTCCAACATGGACGGTTACCATTTGATTTCAACTTTTACCAAGGTAAATTTATTAATTTAAATTAACAATAGCCGCTGCACGCTTAATTTAAATTAACAATAGCCGCTGCACGCTTAATCGTGCCACGTGTCTCTGTGATGATTAAGCTAATTAATTCCTATTTGGCTTTTTTCATTTTTCATTTTGCTATGACAACGTTATTGCAATAAGGTGTATCCATTAAAGCTAATAAATGAACTCACCTCTTTAAACATTATCATGTCATAGTTGATGGAAGCTCTGCTGTGATTTCTCATTTCTGCGTTTAACCTAACAAAAGAAAACTATCATCTCAATATACGTATTCGCTGGGTGATGTGTCTAACTATAAGGAATCACAGGTTCAAAGCTAAACGGGACTGAACTCTTCACCCACACCATACCCGACTCCAAATTTCTTTCGAGGGAGATTTGTTGCCTTGATCTCACTGATATTAACTGGAACTAAATATATGGTCTTTTACACATTTTTCCAGGCTACGATTAGTCTCTTATTTCTCCCAGGGATAGTCGCGAGAGTGAAGCACGCGCGTAAGTTGCGTCTTCTCGTTGGAGGCGATTTTAGGCGGAGAGTTGCTAGCCTGCGAGCAGGCTCTTCTAATTTGGGTTTCGCGCGCGAGTGCTATGCGAGCCGCGAACTCGCCGGCTTCCTCGCCAAGATACTCGCGCGATACCCCAAACAAGTGAGTCCATACTTCTCGCCAACTTCGCCGGCTTCCTCGCCAAGATACTCGCGTAACCCGAGTATCAGGCTTTCGGGGTTCGGGGAGGGGGGAAACGGGAAGAAAAGCCCCTCTCCCAAAGGAAGGCCTGATACTCAGGTTAATACTCGCGCGATACCCCAAACAAGTGAGCCTGCTCGCAGGCTAGAGAGTTGCGGTCAATTTTTTTACCATCAGCAGTCGCGCGAGTACGAAACGCGCGTGAGTGGCGATTCTTCAGAAGGGACGATTTTTTTCGCGTTATTCCGTGATTGCTCTCTCGCGACTATTCGACCATCCCTTAGAGTCATTGAAACTTTTTTTGACGTCGATCTTTTTTCAGACAGGAACCCATAATGTAAGGTCTACATCTAATCATGAAGAGTTTTTCTAAATCTCACCTCCTCAAACAATTCATGGTGAGGTTGATGGTGTCCGCCACATTCTTCCACTTTGCGTCTGACATTTACCTGGAGATCGAGGGAGAGAGAAATGAATTATTGTTATTATGATTGTTGACTCTGTTGTTAGGTCATTTTCTCTTGCACTGAGACATAAGCCCTGCGCAACGTAACGACGCTTCAAGTGGTCAGACACGAGGGGTCATCCGTCATACAGCAGGGACATGTCGCAGCGACATTTAGCAGCGACAAAAATTTGTGTAGTACACACTGAAGGACATGTAGCAGGGAGTGTAGCGGGGACATGTAGCATGCGAAATATCATAGCGCTTGCGCACCACATGAAAATGTCGTGGGGACATGTCTCAGGGACATGTCTCAGGGACATGTTGCAGCGACACGTCCCCTCGTATGAACTGATATTATCATAATTATGCAACACCGAATCTTGGGGACATTTTGTCCCCGCGACATGTCTCACGGAGTTCAACTTGTTGAACTTCATGGGACACGTCGCAGGCTACACTCCCGCTACATGTCCCACAGTGTGTACTACACAAATTTTTGTCCCTGCTAAATGACGCTGCGACATGTACCTGCTACATGACCCGTCGTGTCTGACCACCTTTATGATAAAGATCATTATGCCGCTAGTAGGTACCAAGCTCCCGCTCCTTCCTTGTCCGTGTCATAGGCGCACAAGAACAGCTTTTGCACTTATGCTGTTCCAAATAAGTATAAATCTACTAGCGTTCTTTCACGAATGCTGTTCTCTTATTGGCTGCGCTGCTCACTATCTATCCTGTTGTAGAAATCGTGTGTGCGGTTATTTATATCATTATTCAATAAAAAAACGTGAGCCTGTGTAGTAGATTTATACCAAAACAATTAGATTATTCTCTCTTGATTTCTATGCGTGACAGTTGATTCGGGCTTCGCCCTAGTCAACTATCACGTGATAGAAATCTCGAGCTCATAATCTAATTGTTAAATATAAAGCAATAAAGCGAAAGAAGAAAAGAAAATAGAAAAGGGGTTATTCTTATAATCAATACGTACCTCATGAAACGTGTGAGTGAAGAATAACAAGGTGAAAGAACGTAGAGTCTTGCCAGTGTTCAGAACTCATGCACACTTCCTGAATCAAACTTGCGCGGGCATGCTACCTAAAGGAATTGGCATTGAAACTATTTATAACAACAACAACAACAACAACAACACCCATGCTGACCCAATGGGCTAAAGTGACACACTGTGAAATAATTTCAAATTTAAAGCTGTTTGTTAGAAGTAAAATTATAAATAACAAACTGCGATTTATTTTTCCTTTTCTTCTACATTAGCAACACATCTGATACTGTGTAACAAAATTGCTGTATATCGCGTCAGCCCGGTTTGTGTGTATGTCAAACCATAAACAATGGTGATTTGATGTACACAAGTCAGGCGATTAAGAGGCAATTGATAAAAATGGCGGCAGAAATTTTATTTGCAGACTTACTAAGTAGCATCTTATTAGCGTGCAGTGTAAATTGACCAGAATACTGAACATCGCTTCAGTTTATGTAAATCTCAAACCAATACAACGGTTACATAATGCACAGTTGTTATGGCAGCTGAAGTTTTAGTCGCAGACTAATAAAGTAGAGTCTTATTAGCGTCGAGTGTAAATTGAACCATCCGGCCGTTTATATATTAAGCCGTTGCTTCATATAACAATCCTTAATAAATGCTGCGAGAAAGCTATATTAATTTTCTTACCGAACGTCCGTTGTAGAATACGTTTCAAAGTTATCGTCATTCATCCACGTGTTGACAAATGCTCGCTTCAGATACATTGTTCTGGTCTGTATGTTGAGGCAGATACCTTTGTTCCTCATCTCGAACATCATTAAAGTTATTAAAGTTTCGTTTGCAATCTAGAGTTATCTGTCAGGATGAATATAAGTCATTTGGTCTCCTTCGCTTTCTTCGTGGTAAAGGTGCGAAGCAAAAAATGAATAATGAATGGTTTATTAATTCATCTATTTGCAATTCAAATAAGAATATATTTTTAAAAAAAATATTGTACAGTTCTACGTGGAATCAATGATCCAAAAAAAACTAAGACAGAAACGTACACAGCTTCAATAGTTCGTGGTTTTGTTCTCGCCATTTTTTTCTTCTTTTTTCCACTTTTTAAACAAAGGGAAACACGAAATTTCCGTCGAATTTTTTAGCTATATTCAAAAGCTGTAAGCATAGATACCCTATCAACAAATGTATGAAAACAGACGCATTTCCTCGCTCCCAGCCGCTTTTTATTGCGGCTAGAAGAGAGGGGGAGAGAGCTGTTAACTTTTATGAATTGTCTCCTAGAAACACGATGCTCCTCCGCCACACCCACCTTCCTTTCCATCCGAATTTACCGCGAACAGCTCTTTACTTTTTAATTAATTGCTGTATACTTTGGACAGAAAAAAAATGGACAATTATCTTGCCACGTGTTGGGATGTCTGTGCTCATGCAACGTGCCATAACTCACGAAACTGGTCGTTTATTCCGTAAAATAATTTTATGTCATCTCCGCTGTGTACAGACGGGCGAACGACTGACGGTGCTCATCGTTTCTTTGATGGGTCAAAATTTGTAGATTGGTACCGATTAGGGTGCTAAAATCTAAAATGCCTACCGTTAGAATTATCGTGGTATATGTTTGCCAGTCAACTCGTTTTTATTGTCGTCTCGTTTATCCATCGCTATTACAAATTGTCAAAGTGGCATTTCACGTTGTTTTAGAATTGGTACCTCTTAGTCCGCGCCCATTGAACGATATTCTGGTACCTTGTTATACGGTGTTTGGAATGGGAGATTAAAATTATACACGCATTTACTACACAGCGCAAACTTCGAAAAAGTATGCTCATAGTACTGCTGTCATCCAAATGTTGGGGCACAAGCTCGTATCTCTGACAAAAAAGCTCCCTTATATATATGGAAAGCTTTTGAACGACATAGCATAGCACGAGGACGATTTTAAAGGCAACATTTTGTTTGGGCAAAAATTTTGAAGAACTTAAGACAGTTCGAAAACTTGAATCGTTTCGTTAAAATCGTTGGCGCGTTTTATTGCACGATGTTAACAAAATCGTTGCGTGTAAAATGTTAAACTGGTTTTGCCCGAGTCTGGGCTGCAGTCAAAGGTTTCGCATGGAGACATGTAGTGTAGTTCTAACATTTGAGTCTTACAAGGAATGGAGGGAGGGGCAAAACGAAAGTCTGAATAGACCTCTCGTGGCATGAACGCATAAGAGGACGATCTAATGGTGAGAGGGCGTATAAATGCTAAGCTCAATACCCAGGAGTAATACGCAGGTCTGAAGAGGAAAAATGTGCTAACTTGTGGAACGCGCGAGGCCATTTCGAGTATTTCGGCGCAATCATATGTCTCATATCAATGAAAATATTGAATCATTTTGGGGGGCGCTTTATGTCAGATGGCCTTACTAATCGGCCGATGCTCGATATTTTCTCAATTTTCAGCACTGCGGATGCCTCTCAGGTGAAAGGATTATAGCCGCTTTGCCGTTGGGCCATTCATGAAAGCAAAGAAAAGACTTCATGAAGAGCTAGCAAAAGAGAAAGCCAGCATTTCTACAGAAGTCAAGACTTTGCAACGGAAGATTCAGAGGTTGGATTCAAAGGTATTAAAATTTACAATTGGTACTCCAAAAGGAGCTTATTATTTTTGCCTTGGTAAGATATATAGAAACGTTGACTAACGTTAATTTTTTAAATTTCTAACGTTCTTTCTACTAAAATAATACCTGCCACTAGGAATAGCCAATATCAACGATAATAATCTTTATTGTTGATAAAAACACTCATAATTAACAAACGTATTATGAGTTTACATGTAAAACAATAGTAGCACTAATACGCAAACCCACATAATAAAATGAGTGCTAATTAATTTAAACAGAAGTCTTAAAAGCTGCAAACGTACATCATTTACGCATATAATACTGATTCGTCCCCAGTTTTCTCTCAATTAACTAGAGAAGGGCGGCCGAGGGGTCGCGCTTCTCTCGTTCCGCGTCAACTGATCCCCAATGCGTGTTTCCCGCGTCTTGCCTAGAGAGACGACTGGGGACGTGTCAGCATATAATAGGCTAAAACACACGCGATGAATAGAGCAGTTTTCAATTGAGTGTGAAAAGTAATTACACAATTACTTTAGGCCCAGTTCAAACGTCGAACTTCACATGTGCCGAACCTAATGCAAATGAGCAAAATATATTGTTCTTGCTCATTTGCATTAGGTTTGGCACATGTGAAGTTCGACGTTTGAACTGGGCCTCAGTTTTTCATTGCTTCGCTTTGTGATTAGCTATAAAATCTCGCGCAACTTTCTCGACCAATCAGAAGTAAAACCAAAACCAATCGTGACTTGCTCGCACGCGTTTTCCCGCGCTTGGCGCCGCCAACATGAATTGCTTCGAACTCTGATTGGTTCGTTGGATTGTTTACGACTGCTGTGATTGGTCAGAGTAATTACTTTGGTTTTGGTTTTACCACACTGTACTCAATTGAAAACTTCTCTTATGAAGTACATAATACTTACTGCAACTTTAATTATCATTATCTAATTATATGCTCTTTATATTTTATTGTATTCCGATTAACTTACAGGCATTTAGTTATTTATTATTACGAGAGAATTTTAAAGTTAGTATACATCTGTAAATATTTTAGAAATTAGTTATTAGTTTTTTTAGTTTTTAATTACAAGTTCTTAGTTAGGTGTCACCAATTAGCTCAATTGATAAAAAACGAGCTGATGATGGTTCAAAGGACCTACCTTGTATATATTTTGTGACAGCTTAGTTATAATAACCAATAATTGGATTTGTCATACGCTATATCATTTAATCAGTACTAGCCAATTATATACTTGTAATATATATTGAAATTTTCAGAGCTATTGAATAATTTTTTCAGTCATACAATGACCCTGTTGAAGACTAATTCTAATAATTGAAATATTGGCCATTAAATCTGCCTTTAATTTCCGTTATACTAGCTTTGCATTTTGAATTGTTTGATGTACTTTTGCACATTTTTGACATTTTTATGGAATTTATGAATATTGTCTGAAATTTCCGAGTAAAATGGCAACATCATGTTCGACTATACACCAACACCAATCCGCCTGTCGGATGCTCCAAAGAGACTGATGTCGATCTAGCTAGGTCATTTAACTAGGTGAAATGAACTAAATTATGAGTAAATGTTGTTTCTATGTCAAGCAGAAGAATGCTAGGAGATGTTCGTTCATATTTTAGGTCTGATTTTCATCTCAGTACGTTTTAAGGAATAATAATGACCTCTAAAGGAATCCCAATTGATCCCATCAGCAGAAGAGTTATGCGGTCCGCCAAGGTACTGTCCGTTGAGGTTTGCCCTGTGACAGTCCCTGTACCACCAGGCGCCTTTGTAGTCGTCCGCGCAATTTGTGGCGCCTCTAACATCATTATCTTGATCTTTGGTGGTAAACTGCATTCCACTGTAAAGATAATATGTTCAAAGTGTAAAATATATCTGTATAAAATCTATGTCTTAAAAAGAAGATAAACAAGGTTACCGCGAGTTTTAGCCACGAAGATACACTATGAAACTGATATGTCAATGAATCTCAAACAGCAATGATACTCGGTTTTCTTACTTTACTGAATAAATGCCAGCCATTGAGTCACCAGCCGTGCCATTGTATCCTCCAATCAAAAGCCGATATTTATCTCCCTCCTCGGCCACCTTAAAAGTCGTGTATTCAGCGTATGTGACGTTGCCATCAAAGTCCTCCAAGTCAACTCTCAGCTTCACGTCATCAGCTGTCGTCAAACGATAAAGATTGTCGTTTCCAAGCCAGAACTCGCCGTTCAGATCTCCAAACCCATTTTTGTACAACGCCCACCCAAGAAAGAAATCAACCGAGCCGTTCAAACGTCTCTGAAAAACGGTCCAACCTCCACCATCCGTGGTCATGTCACACAACACTTGCATTGGTTTGCCGCCATCTGGTTTGATTGTGTACACGCCACTGGAATTGAAGCCATCGTGACGAAGTTGTGAACAGCCTTTTGGCTCTAGATAAGAGAAGTGAATTTCAAATTATTTTTATGACCACACTAATGGGTCTACAGGAGAGACTCATGAGAGACTCTAGAAAAGAGCCCTATCTGATACTAATATTTATTAACCCTGGCTTACACACCGTCGTAAAATTGTTTTCCATCATTAATAATTAATAGTTTCCACGACAGCGCATAATATCGATGCGACACTTAGTTAGTCAATTGCAATCAATCGCTATAATCGCTTAGCTTATATAAATTTCTGCATAGCATGCACATCATGAGGCGATATACTGTCACCTTTTTGGCCGAAAAATTTCCACTGACCAATAGTTAGAAATCGTGTTATGTAATGAATGATCTTCTTACCTGTTTCGCAGTTTTGTCCCGTGAAACCTTTCTTGCAGACACACTTACAGCTTTTTTCCTGGTAGAGTGATATGCACTTTCCATTGTTTTTACAAGGCGAACTGCTACACGGAGACTAAAAAGTAAAGAATGAAAATTGACAGTTTGACTTCCTAAGCCGAAGCGTCTATCCTAATTTCTCAGGGTTTAGAATAAGAATTTGCGAAAATAGCCTAAAATTAATTTAGGCGGCGATATTTTCTTGGTAAAATTGTCACAATTTTCGATAAGTGAAGTACACAAATTAAGTCGGCATCGTAAATGGATTCGAAGAAATTGAAAGTCATCAATAACAGACTGCGTTTCGACGACCGCTTCTTTGGAACTTAAATCTTAATGTTACAAGTTACTACAAGTTGCAACAATTTTTTACATAACTAAGTCGTTTACCATGATAATTATTACAAATCTCCATGTTTGTTTTGTACTGAGAAAGACGAGTTAGGAGAAAACGACTAAACTATCGAAATTTGGGTACTCTAATTTATTATTGCAATTAATTTATTATTGAGATTGTTTTAAGAAATTTGTTAATAAAGTTTTGTATTAATTTATTATTACAATTAATTTATTATTATTATTATTATTATTATTATTATTTATTATTATAATTATTATTGAAATTAATTTATTATTACTCTATTATCTATTTTACGGTAAGCAGATGTTTCCTTTAGATTTTTTCTCGAAGCTTTGACGATTCGCAAAAATAAAGGCATTAAGAAAGTGGGTAAATCGGCATTATTTGTGGGTTGGTAACAGGTGGTCGTTATGTAGCGAAGTATACGTTTCTTGCTATGGTAATATCAAAACAGCAATTTACACTGGAGAATGACAAAGCAATTCTTTACAAGAGAACACAGAATTGAGAATTGAATTCATTCTGGAAGTATGTAAATAGCATTATTTGTGAGTTGGTAACAGGTGGTCATTATGTTGCTTACGTTGGTTGCTATGGTAATATCAAAACAAGAATTTAGACTGGAGAAATGCAAAGCAATTCTTTAAACAAGAGAACACGGAATTGGAAATTAAATTCAGTCTAATAAACCTAGAAAATTGCTATCAAAACGTAGCTATATTCAGTGTTATCTTGAGCATGCAGGTCTCAGTTCCCGTCGACTTTCCTTTGAATTCCCTCATGCTTGCGACAAAAATGAATAACATTCATTCATGACATGATCAAGTTTAACAGCTGCCATCTTTCCTTTATTTCTAAAAAGCTGGGTGACAGGTACAAGTGTGTTCGCTAATCCTGTTTAAATGACATTTTGTGTTGAAAACACGATCAATCGGAAAATTTAAAAAGTCGACAAAACATCTGTACTTCTGGTAATTGCGGCACATTATAAACCCATCCGATTTTCGGCAAATTTTGTTGGGCTAACTGTATTACACAGAGACTGCAATGAAAAAAAAATAGTACGAACCATTTCTAAGTTCTGTTGCTTTGGTAACAAATACCCGGTAAATACTAGAGAATGCGGGAAAAACTTCTTAGTTCTTCCTTTTTGTTTAAATGTAACCATGAAACTAATCATTTCTATGTTTCCCTTTCGCTTACAGCACAAAGTTATTTAGTCCATAAAAAGTATTTCGAAAAGCAAAAGCAATACATTTTCCCTTTTCTTATTTCATTTTTTTTCTTTAGGCGGGAGGTGTTGCACTCTTAATATAAATAGTAGATATGCTACTCACCGGAATACTAAAGTGATGAAAAACCTGGCTGCGGAGGAATTTGTCCGAATTGTTGTACTTGTCAGATGGGAGCAATTCGCAAAGCAGATTTCCGTTGCTGTCAGGCGACGCAGCCACGTTATAAGAAAAACACGAAGGAATTTCTATACAGGCAAATCCGCATTCATTTTGGTCTTGAATAAGATCCTTTCCAATAATGGTGATGTTCAGGAAGAAAAACTCATCGACTATGAAGTTGACAAAATCCAGGCCATCAAAGGATCCTTGGCTGAAAGCTTAGTGAAAAAGAAATACAGGGAAAAAAGTATACATGAGTGCTTTTAGCAACGGGAAATTTAGAGAAATAACCTTCTTGATTGAAAATAACTTCACAAGGACGTAGAGCCAGGCGCCAAAAACTGTGAACGGTATGAAAGAGTTCTACCTTCAGAATCAGTTGGAAATGATGCGGCAAAGACCCCCAGTGCGAAGAGAACTATTGGGTAGTTTTTCATCTTTCTGATAACCTTGCGGTTAAGGCCTAAGTTGTGCTTCAATTCCTTTAATACAGGTTTGTCCTTGTTTAAAGATGTGATGGTTTTAAATGACGTGAAACAAAAGATTTAAAAGACACTAAACAAACAACGAACAATTTGCAAGGAATACCCAACGGGTTATCGCAGAAGCTCATAAGCGTCATAGGTGTCACATTAAAGTGAACTTTTATTGGTTCATTCCTTAGATGGACGTTAGTTTGTATCTTCTTTACTTGTTACTGCCCGTTTAGTAAATAAAACGTCCCAAATTCATGTAGAATGAAGATAATTGTATATTTCTATACACTGCCATTATCTCTTCAACCTATCATCAGAACTTTTCCCTCATTGCATTAGATTCGAATTCCGAATATAAAGACAATTTCTGTAATCTTTACTCTGCCTTCCTCTTACAATGTCACAGTGTGGGTGCCCTGTGGGTAGTTTCTCAGGACCACCTGTCAGTTTTTCACCTTGTGTTGCGGTGAAGTTCTGCGTTGTACATTAATTCCCCTACAGATTTATGTTTCTTAACATAATTTCTTTAAATGTGTCTGTTATCATTAGAGGGCAGTTCTAACGGTTAATAGGCCATTAATCCCTTCTGGTTGTCAAAGAAGCATCCTTGCTAGCACTAGCTGAGCACCGTTCGCGAGGTCCAGGACCTCCCTTACAGATTAATGTTTTCTTAACGAAGCCCCTACATGTGTGATAGTTTAAATGTGCCTGTTATCATTAGAGTGCATTCCTAACGGTTAAGACTGAGGCCTTTTTCGTCTTTTTAATATGCCTTCTGATTGTGCTGGTGCTGAGCTCCGTTTGCGAGGCATAAAAATAAGGACACAATACTCGGGACATTTCATAATTGCTCTGCTGAAATTGGCTCCTGTCCCGGACGTGTTTTGAATAAATAATAAAATGAGCACAGAATAAACACAGAAGGCATAAAAACCTTATTCGCGTGCAAATAATTCGTTTTCGATGTATTAAAATTCTCATACTTTGTTGCAAGGCTTAGGAGAATAAAATAATCAATTTATTTTGTTTTATTCCTTTAACCTATATATTAATGTTAAGCAATTATAGCACCGTCGACAGAGTAAATACGCGATATTGGAATCACGATAATCTTCAGTACCAAATCCAATTCTCGAGTCACAGCTTGCGCATTGCTTCTTGTTGTTTCCAAATATATCAATTCTTTCTTTTGAATATGGTTTGTTCCCACTGACATTCCCACCAAGGACATTGAAGCCTTCTTTGTAACAATAGGGCCATTTATACGGGAGAAAATAAGACGCGTCTTCTCTAAGACGCGACTTAAATAAGATGCGAAGTGTACCATTTATACGTTTGCGTCCAACATAGACGCGAAGATCACGTATAAATGGTTCGCGTCTTATTTTTGATACGGCGCACTTGTTGTTCACGTCTTATTTAGGACGCGAAAGCATTTATACGAGGAAGTTCACGTCTTATTTAAGACGCGGACAAAATAAGAACAGCTGAAAACCCTGTTCTAAGATAAGACGCGTCTTATTTAAGTCGCGTCTAAAATAGGACACGAATGCTTATTTTGTACTGTTTATACAATCGCTTCGCGTCTTATTTAAGTCGCGTCTTAGATAAGACGCGTCTCATTTTCTGTCGTATAAATGGCCCTAATATGTCTGCAAGGGCGAACCAATCAGCTTCTTCCACGTGTTACGACCCAATGAGGTGGCGCAATATTTCGCATCAGCGGTCAGTGAGTGCTAGAGAGCTGGCCTGCTTGTTGATGACAATGAACTTGATCTACTGGCCGATCTTCATACTGAGACAGATCTTGGAAAAGGAAATGTTCTATAAGGTCGGCAGTTTGGTCTCTTGAGCGTCAAACCCAGTTTTGCCTCCTGAAAGGTTATAGGCATTTTTGTTGCACCAAAACCCGGAGTTGTAATGGAAAACGAACGGCCAATAAGCTATAAATATCTACATAATTAAAGTTTGCCATGACAGCTGCTTACCTTGGCGCCGTTAATCTTCATGGCCAGCGTTCAATAAAGAATAAAGAATCAATGTTACAGTTTCGGTATTTTTTTTTTCCAGTATTTTTCGGAATAATAATGAGGATCGAAATGCACCAATAGCAACAAGCCAACGTGCTACATAAGCGACACGTAACCAATCGACCTCATCGCCTGATGAAGACTAGCAGTAATAGCAGTCGAAACGTCGCGATCAACATCTTAAAGTGACTCCATCGTGAGACAAACGAAAAATCGTTTACCTATAATAAAGAATCAGTATCTCCTTTTATAAGCGGTATCTGTTCTCGCTGATCACAGGATTTTACCATGCGACATCTAAGAACTCACCAGTATTTTTCATACTGTTCCTTGCAAGAAAAGACAGAAACTGCTGTAAAAGCTTGTAAACGAGATTAAGATTCCGGTCAGGTGTTAATAAGTAAATTCGCTTCATGTATAAAACTTCAAACTGACCCTTTCGCTGAGCGAGACGCAAAACGTGCGAGGGAGAACCCGACAGCTTTGCGCGCGCTTATGGTGCCCGATTAGCTTGCCGGGCCTCTTATGGCTTATAAAATCGACGTCACTAAGTTGAAATCCTTGATAACAGTTTACCTGGTGGCTTTGTATAGGGAAAGGCTTGTTGACCACTGCAATAAGACTTTCCAGGTTCGCTTGCAGCATTTTAATGGCGTCATTCGCGCCAGAATCCTGTGTTACACATCACTTGCAAACCATCATCTTGTCGTACAGCTTGGCGCACTTTTTGTTGGATTTTGCTCCATTCACGGTCAAAACGAGAAAGACTGCGAGAAAATAGGCCTGGAAACACAGGCGGAGTTTGTGAATTTGCGGTTAAGTTGACGGTCGCTCAACAAAGATTCTGTGGATCACCGATTCTTATGACTAATACCCATAGTCTTGCACTTACTTACACATACTTTTATATCGTGGATACAAATGACAATTGAAAGAGCGAAAGACGAGAACCTCAGTTCCAATCCTGTTCATGCGTGTGTTTGTGCCTGTACATATCAGCTGCCACTAGAGAACGACCAGAGTGCGCGGGAAAATAAAAACTGGGATGGTGAAAAATTATCGAGCGTTCCGATTTGTGGCGGGAAGATATCCCCCAAAATTAGTCAAGGATGGTTAGGGCGCCCCAAAGGTAATTATTAATGTCACCCGTTCAAGTTTCGCTTTTGTAAACAATTGCTACCATTTCACTGACTTTTAATTTAACATGTATAACAGGTGACCGTACGTATCACTTTGCCGGACATAAGCGTAAATCTAACTTTGGTCTCAAGTTATGTTCAACTTATCTGATGATTGTAGCCTAATTTCGACATTATCCAGTCCAGTCCTTTTTTTGTTGAAACATTTTTTCCTGTAGACCACGATGGTCGGCTGGGCATCACGCAAGCGCGCGAAAAAACACGTGCGCAGACACGCGCGTTGCATGTCATCGCGCACGCGATTTTCGCGCGCGCTCGCGTGATTGTCCGCTCGCCTTTTTCTGAGAGAAGACAAGGACCACTAGTAGTCTAAAATGAGAAGAAAACAAAGAAAACTAAATACTGCACCACTGGACATGAACAGGAGGTCTGCCTTGATGAACAGGTAAGGTGAAAGCTGACTCGGTAATAAGTTCTGATTTTTCTCTTTTATTTTTAACCGCAAAATTTCTTTACAAAACGGTCCAATCTCGTACGAACTTAAAGGACCTATAGCGTCACTATAATAAGATACCTGCAGGCCGACAGGTGTAGAAAAACACGTCTCCAACTTATTTACAATTCATCGAGTTTGGACAAAGACAGTCATAAGCGTGACGGTGATTTGTAAACTCTATCTTAAGGTGGCTCCATATAGTTCTTGGACAGTCTTCCAAATAAAATATACACGATCTTAATGCTGTCTTTCGAGAGTTTTGTTTCGCGATACTAGGCATAATATACACAAACACGTAGCCCAGGCTTTCTCTTTTATGGAGAAGTCTTATTTAACAGTCTTGTCTCGTTACCATGGAAACCAATGATTGAGTTGTTGGGCTTGTTGTTAAGGCTAGCTTACCTTTCCTCGGTTTTTACACGGTAAATATTCATGATTTTTGGTAAAACAAAAGAAACATTCAGTAAGTCTAATCTAACAAAGCCATAAAAAAATCGGTACATAATTTTCGGCAATTTACGCACTTCGTTTTTTACGTTTATTGGGTTTGTGTATGTACAAAAATTGTTGTCTTTTTTTGTGATCGAGAACAAAGAAAATCCTACCAATTTGTCAATTTTTATAAAAAATTACCGTGTAGAATGCGCGCAATAAACGTTTTAGTAACCATAAAAACCTCTTTATTTTCGTGACGTCATCAAAATAAACAAACGCGAAATTGCGCTATTTTGGTGCCCATGCGTCGCGCGCCAGAAAACCATATGGAGCCACCTTAATAAACAGATTTTGCCGGGATTTTATTCCTTCGCTTTCTCTGTATCTAATAATCGGTTTAAGAAGCTGTATCAAACGCTCGAAAGAGTGTTTCATGAGGTATCCAAACACCTCAAAGTAGGTTGAAAAAACTGGGATTTACCTCCGGCGTTTTCTCAACCCACTTCTCTCGGTGTTTCTAGATCCTGATGAAACACTCTTCCTCGTGTTTGATATATTATCCCCCCCCTTGTTTTTTCAACTCACTTATCTCGGTGTTTTGAGATCCTGTTGAAACAGTCTTCCTCGTGTTTGATATATTACCGCCCCCCCCCCCCCCCCCCCCCTCCGCCCTTGTTTTTACAAAAATAAACGACAACCCACTTCGCGGTGTTTTGAGATTCTGATGAAACACTCTTCCTCGTGTTTGATATATTACTCCCCTCCCCTCCGCCACCCCCCCCCCCCACAAATTGTTTTTCAACCCACTTCTCTCGGTGTTTTGAGATCCTGTTGAAACACTCTTCCTTGTGCTTCAAAAACCGCAATTTTTAAAGACGAATAGATTTATACTTCTCTGCGATTTTTAGTTCATTATGATCTATCAAAGACCATCAAATAAAAAAGTAATCTTTGTTTGTTTTTATTCGTTCTAAGGTTACATGACCACAAACAAATTCAAAGATTTATGAATGCAATAATGCCTGTTCTGGGACTGCATCTGATCTTCTCTTGTCGACGAAAAACTGAAAGAAAAGAAAAACTTTAACTAAACAAACATCCATTATCCATATGATGCTACAGCGCAAACGAATAAAGTGTTCATGGTGACTTATATCTAATTTGCTTTATTTTTTGTGGAGATCGACTATCCAATTAAAACTCGGGGCAACATGTACACTAACAACAACAACAAACAAAACTTTATTAGATATATAAACTTAAATACAGTTGCCCTGCGCTTGAGATGGTTAAGCAGCTTTCGCTTGAGATGGTTAAGCAGCTTTCGCTGCCCAAGCCAAATACTATATTACCTAAAACGAAGTTTTTGCTACAGCGGGGCCTGTTTGTGGAACAACTTGCCCCAAGATTTAAAAAGCGTTTGTTCTATTGGGCAGTTTAAACGGGGTATTAAGAAAGTATCTGAGATATCGGATTCCCACACGGCAATCAAGTAAAGCAGTTGTGCAAGTTTTAATTTTTAATTATTAACTTAACTGACGATTCTCCGTGTTTAAATAAAGATTTACATTACATTACATTACAACGTCCTTAGGGTTCATCATCACGCCCTTTTCTAGTTTTTGTAAGAGAAAACTTGACTTTGTTGTCATTAAAAACTGATTGAATTCTAGTTTGTCACGCCAATGGTTTTCTTGTGCAGTTTCGTCTACCTCCAAATTTCATAAGGTTGTTCGGCATGAAGCGTGTTGTCAAGGCCTGTTTGAGATACACTCTGGCAGCTTCCCCATTAGTTTACACCCCCCCCCCCCCCCCCCAACACACACACACACACCCCTCCACAACCCACCCCAGTAGTTTACCTTGCGAATGGCGGCAAATGCAGATCCGAATCGAGCGTAATGTTGAAGTCTGTTTGAGATCCACCCTGGTAAGCCTTTCTTTATTCTGGCGGATCCATAGCGCTGATCTAACAACAAGATTGTTGCATAGTCCCCTCTGTGGCGAATGGCACGACCTGAAAGACATATTTATGAGCAAGTACCAAAAGGTAGGATCTGGAGCCCAGATTGTTTTTCTTTGGAGCCCCAGAGCCCCATGCGCTGCCATTCTCGCCCGGCCGCATAGCCCTCGTTTCGTTTGGCTAAGCGGTTCAAACGTGACGCAATTTAAAAAAACCGTGGAAGTCTGGGGACGTGAATGAAAAGCTGACGGAACGTTAAAAAACGTTAACATCGCATGCGCAATCACATCGCAACGATATTAATCGAGATTAACAAACCAAACTATTAGCTCTGGCGAATAACAAAACATGTAACTGGTGCCAAGCGCGGGAAAACAGGGAACCACTGCCAAGCGCGGGAAAACAGGCAACCACTGCCAAGCGCGGGAAAATGTGAGACCGATGCTAGGCGTCAGAAAAGAGCAACCGGTGCCAAGCGCGGGAAAACGTACAACTGGTTCCAAGCGTAAGAGGCTGCCGATGCCAAGCGCGGGAAAACAAACAAACGGCACCAGGGCGGCAAAACGTTTAACGAGGAACTAGAATCGCGGGGTTCAGCAAGCGTGAAACCAAAGCAAGCCGTGTTAAAATATATTAGCGCTCTCTATCTAATATTTTTTGCCGCATTTCCATTTTCCTTTAAATCTACAACAGTTAACACCAAGCTAGCACATTAGAAAACGTTGATATTCCCCCAAAATTAGTCTCACGCCTTTACCCAGACGTCATATGGGCTTGTCACGCACTTTTCTTTTTTGTGGAGAAGAGATTGTGTGACAAGTGAAAGAGGCTATTCTCAGGTAAACTGAATTTCGTTAGCCAAACGAAGAAATTTACTCACCTACTGACTGATTTACAGCTTTCATGCAAAGATTTTCGTAATGCGTTTGACCAGCTTTGGGCTGAAAGAATAACACTCAGAGTCAATTCTCTTTTATAAAACAAAGGAAACACGGTTTTAGTTTATTTTATCAGCTTCAGTATCTCTACTACCCAGCTTTCACCCACTTGTAAAGCGCTATCAGACAATTATGGAAACAGCGCTTTGTAAGCGGAACATATCATTTATAAGCTCGCGACTTCATTTTTACAAAGTTCAGATGAACGTTCAACATGTTAAATGGCCATTTTAACACTTCAACTTCCAAGAGTGCAAAACATCAATATTCAAGAAAAATCCCAAATTTCATTTCGTAAAATACTGAAAAACAAATGGTACCATGCAAATGTATTGCCGAAGAGGTTTCATAGGATTTCGTACACAGACTCAAAAGTTAGAACATCAACTACCTTTGGGAGTGAAGGGGTTAACATTTAATGTGACATGGTATACTGTTCAACAACTGTCATATCATTGGCTTAACGGACACCTTCTTAGCTGTTACATGAGGGTCAAGATCTCTAACCATAACCGTTAACACAGAACATGCTCCACTTATTTTCTCTTCTCTGTGGTGTAGTAGATGGCGCGTTGGACTTCAGATCCTAAGTCGGTTGTTCAAGGCCTGGTCTCTGCCGTCGTGTTCTTTCCTCGGACAAGAAACTTTACTCCACATTGTCTCTCTCCAACAAGGTGTATAAATGGGTACCGGCGACAAAATGCTGGGGGTAACCCTGTGATGGACTAGCATTCCATCCAGGGGGGAGTAGCAATATTCCTTGTTGCTTCATGCTACAGAAACCGGGTTAAGCTTCGGCCGAGTGGGTCACCTGTGGCTCATGTGCCACATTACCTTACCTACCATTTACTCTTTCTATCTTACCCCTAAAGTGGCGTCAAGATAGGTCATTTTCTCCTTTAATTGGTTCACCTGTGGCTCGCGTGCCACATTACCTTACCTACCATTCACTCTTTCTATCTTACCCCTAAAGTAGCGTCAAGATAGGTCATTTTCTCCTTTAATTGGGTTCCCTGTGGCTGGTGTGCTACATTACCTTACCTACCATTCACTCTTTTTATCTTACCCCTAAAGTAGCGTCAAGATAGGTCATTTTCTCCTTTAATTGGGTTCCCTGTGGCTGGTGTGCTACATTACCTTACCTACCATTCACTCTTTTTATCTTACCCCTAAAGTAGCGTCAAGATAGGTCATTTTCTCCTTTAATTGGGTTCCCTGTGGCTGGTGTGCTACATTACCTTACCTACCATTTACTCTTTCTATCTTACCCCTAAAGTAGCGTCAAGATAGGTCATTTTCTCCTTTAATTGGTTCACCTGTGGCTCGCGTGCCACATTACCTTACCTACCATTCACTCTTTTTATCTTACCCCTAAAGTAGCGTCAAGATAGGTCATTTTCTCTTTTAATTCTGGCGAGTAAATGTTAGGATAAGGAAGGCCAACCATCACAACACACCTGATGTAAAACAGAAAACAAGAACTGCGTTAACGATTTTACAAGGACAGATATAGTGTTAGCTATTCCAAATGTGGTGGACTGAATACTATTTTGTCAGGTCATCATTTTCGAAGACTTCCGTAAACTTCCGTTTTTGTGGTTCAACGCGTACAAATGTAAAAGGAACATCTCCTTTATCCAAAAACAGTCGAACCTACACGTGCGAACACCTCTCTTAAGCGACCACTTTTCAAAATACCAATGTTTTTTAGTCGAAACATCTCGCAAGCGACCGTGACTTCTTTCAACGCTGCGGTTTGAATTGTTCTATTGTTTTTAACCTCTGGTAAGTGACCACTCACCCATATTACGGTGCCACAACAGATGTAAAATGAGTGTGTTACGGTACAACTCCAATACAATGAATAGTTTGTCTCTTGCACTAAAACTACTATACGATAAAACAGTTTTCGCCTATAGGTACTTTGTACATTGAAATTACTGCAGGTTCATGTCATTCAAAGTTAAGTTCCCTGTGGTCTCATCTCTCTTAAGCGATCGCCTCCAGTAAGCGACCACCTCAGCTTCGCATTTTGCGTTATCACTTACGGGACGTTTGACTATATATCGTTTTGCGCATTAACATCTGAACTTACCTACATGTAGTAGGTATCTCACTTGTTGAATCTGGCGCACGAGAGCCGGGGGAGGAGGAGGGGGGAGGGGGTTTTACGAGCGCGGAGAATAGCGGTAGCCCCTCCCCACCCCCGTTTTAACGAGGGAAAAATAGAAAAATTAAGCATCGCGTTTACGGCAAACGCGAACCTCAAAAAAGTATACCGCGTTATCATAATTTTCCCGCAGTCTTTCAGGTTTACTGTCTTCCGTTTTTAACTCGAGGAAGGCTGTTTTCACGTTTGTAAACAACATGAGTATTTATTTTGATATTTTGAATCGTTTTACTGTATTGACAACTGCATTTTTAAACCCAAGCCTCTTTTACCTAATGTTCTATGTAAAATAACTGGTAAAGTGTAAATTTACACACAAATAGAGCGAAAAAGTAAGACTGAAAGAAGTGAAGTGGTGGTAAAATTTATTACAGCGAAAGGCTGTCATATTTTTAGGAAACAAGACTTTACGATGTCTTAAAATCTTACCAAACCACACTCTATCCCAGGAACTCTTTAATTTTAGTTAATCCTCTAGAAAGTCGTTTTGTTGCATTTTATCAGTTCTCTTGCGAGTTTTCGCGAAGCTTATGCTAAAATTTGTACGTATTTCACCGCAGAGCGCAATTGGCATCCTCGCGTTCGCTGTTTGCCGTAAAACCCAATGCTAAATCTCTCTCTGTTGTTTCATTTCTTACCTTCCGAGTTCATCGGAAAAGTTTATTCCCTCGCTCATCTTTCCTCCCACCACACAGAATAAAACCGCGCCATTCGGAGACGAGCTGTTCACAGCAGACTTCTGAAATATGAAACGGACACGTTATTGATTTGTGGTTCAAATGATAAAATGAAAATTGAGATCCAGAAGTTTATATAAACCAACAATAATGACGAAGTTTTAAGCAATTTTCTGAAGATTTTCGAAAATTCTCCGAATACTGTCCGAAGGTTGTACGAATGTTTCCGATCATTCTCTGAAATTTTCCGAAGATGTCCAAAGATTTCCGAGTAAGATCCGAGGAGGATTCGACTATTGACCAACACCTTTTAGCTCCTTTGGCATTTGATGAGGGCAAATATGGCAGATAACGTGAACATTTTTATATTTCACTCTTTACAGTGAAGATAAAATTGATATATTCACATGTGTCGAGATATGGTTTTTCCGTAGTAAGAAAAATCCTTGTACGTATTTCACTGAAGTTTATATAATAGAGCGGTTTTCAATTGAGTGTCGAAAGTAATTTCGCGTTTGCTTTGTTTTGCATTGCTACGCTCTGTGATTGCCTAAAAAATCTCGCGCCACTTTTTTTAACCAATCAGAAATAAGACCAAAACCAATTGTGAGTTGCCTGCACGCGTTTTCCCGCGCTTGACGCGGCTACATGTATTTGCTTCGAGTTCTGATTGGTTCATTGGATTGTCTGGGCCTGTTGTGATTGGCCAGAGTGATTACTTGTCATTTGATTTGGTTTTACGACACTCAAGTAAAAAGTGCTCCAAAAACAGTTAACTAACCTTAATGCAGGCAGCATATGATGAAAGAACTTGATCAAGCTGGTTAGCTTTTCTTGGTTCTCGAAACACCTAAACGCAACGCAAAAATATAAAATGTGATGAAACGACTTTCCGAAATTATGGTATATCGGTTTAGAGCTTGTTCTATTAAAATCCCGCGTGGTTTATTGAGCCGATAACCCATACAAATGTGTGGTCTATTTTGCCCCCACCAAACCCCCCTTCCCCCCCCCCCCCCCGCACACACAATGATTATTATTTTTTCTCGAAATACTATGTATCCAAATAATTTTGTGTTTCTGCTTTTTCGCCTTTTTTCGGAGGGGTGGGGGAGGGGAGGTGGGGCTATTTTCGTAAGTATGGCCAACTATGAAATACCTATAAAGACCGGAGATAAATACACTTTATTCGATGGACAGATGATACACGAACAATGAGCTAGCTTGCGAATACAGCCGAACGTAATCAATCAATAAATCAACTTTATTCATGAGCCTCCCTAACGATGCTAGCGACCGGGAGCGATGAGAGGCGACAGTAGTCGCAGGCTAACAATACATACCGTAATTATATTATATATTAATTCTGTACCTTCTTTCTTGCGTTCATTTTCTCAAGGATGCCAGTTGTTTGCCAGTGTGTGTACACTTGCTGCTCATAATCGTATGAAGAGAAAAAGCACACAACTCCACCAGGAACAACGGCAAAAATGTTGATAAGTAGTCGCCCTAATTCCTCTTTCTAAAAAAAAGAGAGAGAAATAATAGAAAGATATTTTGATCTTTGCACAAAATCAGGAGCTTATTACAAAATATAGGTTAAAGTCAACAATAATAAATGTGAGAATCTCTTTAATCCTTCTTAAAATAACATAAAAAAGATATAACGATGGATAATTTTCCTGATAAAAAGGAAAGAAATTTTTATATAAAGGGAATCAAACAAAAAAACATTAAAAGGAAGGTGAAAAATATAGATATTATCGAAAAAACGTAGATCAGATATATAAAAGATGTAATTCAGCTGAAATAATAATTATAAAACATCGGTAAAAAAATAAAATAAAAATGAACGGTACTAATAATTGTTTCTTCGAGAAAATAAAACAAAATTGAAAAGAAAAAAAAAAGAAAAAAAAAGAAAAAAAAACAGGGCCGAGTTCGACTATCTCGACCGGGCTGTGAACGGCTGCCTATTCACAGGTGCTATCCCACTACTGTTTGACGCGGGAGCTTTTGCCTGCTGTGTTTCCACCCTGGGCCGGTTCGCTCCTCTTTAACCAACCTGGAGAACTCAGACTCCTCCGTGTTCCCCATATTGACGCCAAACTTAGCGCGGACACCCGATCTACATAGGACAACCGCCCCCAGGAATCCCGACCTCAAGCCGTTCAGACACCCCAGCCTCCAAGCAGCTGGATTACAGGCGTGCGCCACTACGCCCGGCTGATGAAATCAAGGGAAAATTTACTTACTGCCTACTTGTTACCTCGTTTTGAAGTAACCGGAAGTAATAGTGAACAACAACTTCCGGTGAAGTTAAAAACAAAATGGCGGACTACAGTGGAGGGATAATCTCCGATATTTTTCTGCTAAATTCCTCAATTAGAATAAGAAAAACCAGTCAATTCTGAGTCTACGTTTACAGAACAAGTCACACTTTCAATTTAGAATGATGATTTCCTTCGTTTGGTTGGAAAACGGCTAATTCTTTTTTAGAGTTTCTAGTCGAACGTTAAATCATGTCCAACTCTACTCAGTGCTTATAATCCAACATTGCATTGCAAGATCGAAGTTATGGTGTTAAATATGGATTTAGTCCTCCTGTTTGAAATTCCAGAATTTTGTTTTAACAAAAACGCGTCTTCTATGTATGTTTTTATGGCGTTTTGTGGCCAAGAATGGTGGAGTTGTCTTACCAATTCAGCCGAATCTCTGGACTGGTACGTAAAATCAAGCTCCTTGCCTGCCGGACCTCTATCCAGCGCAACTGGGAGTAAATGTTCTGGAGGGATTACATGACCTGAAAGCATTTAGTAAAGAAACCTGGCTTGATTATCAGAGCTGCAGTTACTAACGATAACACGCTCACAAAATGCAAAAAAATTCTGAGAATAAATTGATTTGCCATACCACAAGAAAACTCCACAATGTTTTCAATGGGAAGTCCTGCACAAGTGAACAGCTGATCTTTGAAGTCTGACATCTTTAATAGAAAGGTATGGTAAGAACATAATATTAACGCAATGACTGCACTTTACACTGTTAACGTTTTGCTTGCGAATAAAACTGTCCCCTCCTCAAGAGATGAGTTCCCAGGCAATGAATGCCAATTAAAACCCAAGTTTTCCTTACTGGTGAGCCATAGATCTATACTTGGGAAATTTTGATTGATACTGTATTCATTATAATTTCTGTTGACAAGTGACTTTAATGGCCTTGATGTGGTTGCATTACAAAGTTTCTGCTGAATAAAAAGTGGCTGTTTAATATGTTTTGGCTTGAGGTACAGGCCTGACAAAAGAGTTGACATTTAATATTTTTTAGCTGCTGCGATGTGTAATGAATCTTATATTTACAGGTTGCATTGTTCCTCCAGCAACAACCACTGCCCTGGCCTCTCTCACAATGCTTGTAAAATGGACGGCTGGGTTTAATAGAAGGAATTTCAGGCTGGAACTACTGAGTCGACCTGTGGAGTCAAAACATAACAGATTAGCTGACAGGCAGTCAAGATTAAAGAATAAAAATAATGTGGTGATATACAATGTAAGTCCTTCTTGGTGTTTTTTATCTAGTAGTAATTATTTTGATCTAGAACCAGCTTTTAACAGGGTCATAATGAGTGATCAGTGTTGAAATAATATACCACACCACGAGCCTGTTATAGCTAGATCAAAGTACGCGCCGCGGGTCGTGTTACCAAATAGAGTTAAACCTCTTAAAGTGGTCACGCTTAGAAAATAGCTGCTTAATTAAGGGTTGGAAGCTTAATACAGGTGTTCTAAAATAATTATTTAGCATGTAATATGGCAAAAATTGAACTAGAATGTGAAATTGTTACATTTTATTGTTCACAACAACACTGCAGATGCAAAATATCATTAAGTGATAAAAATTAAGTAATTGCATATTCAAGGAAGGTAATGCTTGGCTATCATATTTTAAAAATGTTGTAAAGTAGTAAGGTAAGCGTCTTTGTTGTGAACCACATCAACAGTTTTGCCATCTCATTCAACATGAAACGAAAAAAATTGGTTATGGCTGTCTGTGATTTAGTGGCATTAAGCTTAATTATTTTTGTGATGCAAGTCAGTCCAATGCTTAGCACCGATGAGAGTTCTTCATCACCACTAAACTAGGGAAGACAATTAGCCAATTGAGAAGTCTAGTAAACAGTGATCGCATCTGCTTAACAGAGGTACAAACTGCGTCCACTTAATAGAGGTGACCACTTAATACAGGTCAAGTTTACAGTAACAATGGGCAGTGATTTCTGGGAATTTGATAAGTGACCGCTTAATAGAAGGTGATCGACTGCTTAACAAACGGCTGCTTAATATACTTCACCTTGTTTGTTGACAACAACCCTTCCATCTTTGTCTGCATTTGTGAGTGCTTCCAAAAAACTTTCAATAATTTGAAGCGGGGAGCTGGTGCTTTGATAGGTCTCTTCCTCTACTAAACATGATGTGACAATTAAAAATGTGGTTTTATACAAAATCAAAGGAAAATCTATTTCTGGGAAAAGGTAATAATTATCAGCCTTTGAAATTAATACTTACCTGTGTCTACTTGTGCAGAAAAGTATTTGTCTATAAATCCATTGAGCTATAAAATAACATATTTAAAATATATATTTTTAATCAATAAAAATTTAAAACAACTTTTAAAAAGCAAAGCAAGTTTTCATCTTATTATGTACTAACTAGCAGTAATCGGAGATTATGGAGGCGCGTTCGAAGGAACTTCCGGCGGAAATGAGCCCCTGAAAAAAGCAATAGGGGCGGCCATTTGGAAGACCGTCTACCAAAAAATCTCAAATTTTACTGCATGTAAACCACAGGACAACCAACACGAACCACATTAGAATTGCGTTCTTCGAACGCGATTAGTTTTAGTTGGAAAATGTATCAAAATTCACTTTCCTAAATAGCAATTACAGTGAAACCTGTTTTAAGCAGAAACCCTTGGGACCCTCGCAAGTGTCCGCTTAATACAGGTTCGTTTTACATTAAATATGTGATAAAAATTTAGGGACCCAAGCAGCTGGTGTCCACTTACATGTAATAGAGGGTGTCCGCTTAATACAGACCTGGTCCACTTTATAACGGTTTCACTGTATATACATATCTTTAATTACCTTCTTAGAAATCATGCTCCTCTCACAGTATTTCTTAATCTATGAATTAACAAAATATGGGAATGTTAGCGAAGACCCAGTGATAGATTCCAACACAGTCCAATTTTACAATGACATTAATTTTTTACTGTATAAATTATAATTGCCATGGCAAATAAATATTGTTTTCACCTTAAAAAGGTTGACATTATCCATTTGGGCAGAAAACAAGAAGTCATTGATTGTTTTAAGTTTTACATCTACAGAGAAGAGAAAAACAAATGATGCATTAGACGTATGGAAATAAACAAAGGCCTGGGTGCACGACAGCCTTATGTTGTGGCATGATAAGAGCAAAAAATAAAAAAATAAATAAAAACGATTCTCTTTGTTGAAACTTAACTTGAATTATTATCGCATTTTGAGAATGTTGTTGAATTTTCTGTCAAAGAAACAAGCCTGCATTTGTATTTAAACCAGTGCACATGTACAGATCAAAGAGGTGACAGCCTTAAGCCAAAACAAAGTTATTATAATAATATTAAACCTTGTGCTCTTGTTTCTTTTGGAATAACTGTACTGTTTTGTGCAGCTGATGATGATATAGACTTTGATAAAGTTTGTTCCTTTCCTGTCAAATAAAATAAATAATTTATATCATACTTGTTTACTTTCTTTGAATTGATGGACAGATTCTTAAATTGATGTTACAACATTCCTAGTTGCCATGCAGGGTTACAAAAATAATTTTCCAGTTTTGATATGTAAAAAATGTTGACAATTAAACATTTCATCATTATTATAAGTTGTAAGTTATAAAGAGTTCTGTATCAGTATGATGGAAACAATCTACAGGGCTCCAGACTAACTTTTCAGCTTACTAGCCTAGTGGCTAGTGACAGATTTGAATTCACTAGCCAAAATAAATTTTCACTAGCCAGAATTGTACAGGGGGTGGGGGTGGGGGTGGGGATTGGGTGGAGAAGACAATAACATGTGTAACACTGATTAAGGAAAAAATCTCCAAGACTCTGAACCACAGTTTGGTCATATTTAATTTTAGTTTTCTTCATAAATCTCATTCTAACACCTTACAAACCTACTAACATAATTACGAAAAAACGTTGAGAAGATAAGACTAACACTTTATGAATGTCCTAATGTACTGAAAAACGTAATAAGGCAATAAAGACAGTAGTGTATAAGTTTGGTCTGTAAATTACTTATTATTAGATGACTATGATGATGAGTCAGTACTATTAATAATAACTGAAAATAAAATCGTTAAACTTACCACCCAAACAGTTTAAAAAGCATGTAAGGACATACAGTAGCTGCTGGATGTAAAGTAAATTCTTTGCCTTTAATCTTGTCCTTGTTGAAAAAAAAAATGCAAATTTGAAGGCAATCGCAATGACAGTCCTTTGCAACATTTCATTTTGCATATCTTTACCTAGCCTAGCCAGGTGCCAGTTTATTCATAGGGAGAAATTTGGAGGTAACACTAGGGACATACCAGAGGAGAGAAGTGACACAGAAAGGCTATTAAATTTTAACCTCACCTGTAACGATCCTGATACTGTGTAAGCTGAGAATGTGCACATGAAATCTGCAACATAAAATTAATAGACTGTAGTGAAGCCTATTAAACAATTTAATGTCTCAGTAACAGATGCAGACTCCATCATGGGGGGGGGGGGGGGGAAGTGTTAGAGACTGAAAAGTATTTTCATGTTTTACTTCGGACCTGTTTTTTTTTTGTGACAAAAAGAAGGGTGGGAGGGAGCGGGGGAGGGGTGTCCTCCCATAGATGTACCACTGTGTCTGGTACATGAAGGAGCCATAAATAGGGTAGCCCTGTTAGTGGAGACACAGTGCACTGGCGGTTGCCGCTTCAGACTTTTTACCAAACATCTGTGGTTGAAGCCAGGGTCTTTGCCATCATGCCAATCATAACACTTTACTCTACATTGCCTTACATTGTTTCTCTTCACCAATTTGTATGGTCATAGGTACTGGAAAACCTATGCAGGGGGGAGACTTGTGGTGGACTAGCAAACAATTCATACTCCCAGTCACTTTTTGCTTTGAAAACTGAATTAAGCTCTTATTAGGCTATGTCGCGAGGATGGCGGGTGAGTACTGGGTATTAACAACTTGAAAAACGTCCGGTGGCTTTTTATCAAGTTGGCGGCCATTACTGTCGAATTTGCTGCAATCTGTTCCATGCTGTCGTATTGCGTGGAAGGATATAGATCTCAAGTTTACAAATTACAGCTGTAGTTAGAGTATTTACTTGGCTAGATTTTTGTTAAATTATTTCTGAGATTTGTTAGTCGTACCTTTGAAAAATTCGATGTCTTCCAGTAGTGGTAGAAGTTGGGGAGGAATTTAAAAGCGAATTCGATCATGTGTTTGTTTACCTCGCGTGGTTTGACACGAGTGCAAGCGCGATAAAACTTGCCGCGATCCGGGAGGGAACAATAGAAATTTGACATGTGTGACGTCAGGTGACGTAACATGACAGGAACTCATTGCGCAGACTCACCTTGCGACATAGCCCCTTTAAGACAGTTGTGGGCCACTTGTGTTGTGATGATTTTAATTGTGTTAATTTCAAAATGAATCAAAATTTTTAATAACTGTCATGAATTTACCATTGAGATAATAATTATCATGGTTATTTAAAACATGTATGTACCTGGGAACCAGTGATTTCTACACTATGAACACTACTGATTGTATCAATTAAGTTGTGAGCTTCATCTATAATGACCACATTGTGATCAAGCTTTATTCCGCAGGCCTCCCTTGTAGACTTATGAAGAAGGATGTTGTATGGTAAAACCACAAGCTACAAAATAAATTCAAACATCAGTTTTTACCTGCTTAGTATGCCATTTACATTGTATTGACAGAGCTTATTAAACCTTTAACTTGCAAGAGTGCAAAAATCAAATTTCAAGAAAAATCCCAAATTAATAATTTTGTAAATGGTACCATGCAAAAGTACTGCCAAAGAGGTTTCATTTAAATGGTCACATGCACCATAGGATTTCGTCCACAGACTCAAAAGTTAGAACAAATGGTACCATGCAAAAGTACTGCTGAAGAGGTTTCATTTGAATGGTCACACCATAGGATTTCATCCACAGACTCAAAAGTTAGAACAAATGGTACGCATACCATGCAAAAGTACTGCTGAAGAGGTTTCATTTGAATGGTCACACCATAGGATTTCATCCACAGACTCAAAAGTTAGAACAAATGGTACGCATACCATGCAAAAGTACTGCTGAAGAGGTTTCATTTGAATGGTCACACCATAGGATTTCATCCACAGACTCAAAAGTTAGAACTGCACTACATGTCTCCATAATTGACTCTGGGAATGAAAGAGTCATAGCACATAGTGCGAAATCACCTGTGCTGGAGGTATGGCTAATCGTGTGCCATAGTAAGGACATGCATGAAGTTCTTCTCCAACGGAAACAAGCTGTTCAATATCTTTAACATCGACCTGCAAAGAATTATACTGTTAGTAAATCATTTTAAATTTTATAAAACACAGGATTGTCAAAAAAGTTTAAAGTAAAAATCTAACTTTGTAAAGTAACCGGATATTAGTTTATATGCCATCTCCGAGTCTATAAGAACTGCCGGGCAAGCAAAGTCGCCAGCTGTTATATTAATAATTTATACTAGGTGGTGATTTTTGCTAGCAACTTCTGACAAACCAGCCAAATGCCCGTAGCGGCCAGGAGTGATAAGAAGCAGCTACTGACAACCCTGTCAAATAATAGCACAGCTTCTGCCCTATTTTACTACACACACAATAATGCATCATCATTGATGCATGTACATAATATTATGTACGTGCATCAATAATGATGACTTACCAAAACATGATTCCTAAATTTCTGTAGCTGTTGGTATGCATAGAATGGACATCCCTTTTCAATTTTTTTCTTTTTTGGGGCATTCTCTCCAGTAGATGTTTTCTTGTCTGTTGAAAATAATATGAATTAAAATATTTTTAAAGCACATAAAAATGGTATTGTCCATCAAGGTCACCGAAAGATGACACACTAGTGCTCACAGCAGTGCTAAATACTTCATAAAAGAAACATTATTGGGTAAAAAGCATATTAACCCATTCACTCGGTGAGAATTTTTATGTTTTTGAGTGAGCTATAGGATTTTGTGACTCCATATTTTGGGGTTACCATCGAAAGTGCTGCTGTTCTAAAACACTGAAGGTTCGAGTTTACTGGAAATGTCATTGTGACATTGTCATTTTGCTTCATTGAATTGCAATAAAGGCTCAAATATGGTGTTTCTGTGATTTTTGGTAAGTTCACAGCCATTTTTTCATCTTTAGTAGCTGCCTGATGAGCATCGTTAAGCTTGAAGGTAGTTCAGAGTCCACTTTCTCAATGAAGCGAGTTAGGTATTGTACGTCGTTTACGAATTTGGCTCGTTGCTCGTTGAACTGGAAAAATGGCCACCACGAAACGAAGTAGCCTTGGGACTTGACTCTGGATGAATTTCTCGACCTACCATGGTATATTTTGGAAGTTGCGACCACTGAAGAACACAACAAGCACAAAATGTCGGTGGTAGGTCGGAGTGGCTGTGGACTAGCTTAGTATAAATATGAAATGTGTGGGGAAAGGAACAAACGCTGTCAAAAAGATATGGCTATTTCCCCCATATGCTGCCTGTTTTAGGACACCACTTTCCTTAATTTTTTCTTAGTACGCGTACTAACCTGTACTTAGAATATATGTAACATACTAACCGTATTAACTTACTAACGTAAATATAAGAGCAAACAGGGGCTGTACTAAGAATCTTGAGACTAAGAGACTAAGAATAATTATACTAAGAATCTTGATATATGTGAGGGCAAACATCTATGTGGGCTGTCTGTGGCTCTGAATGTGTGACTTAAGACTTAACACTCCTCCCCATCCCATGCCTGGGTAGTGATCTGAGACCACGCCCACCTTTGCTCTTCTTCTGAAGTTCCAAACATCTGTCATTGATTTTGTTGATGTTTTTCAGGCGCTTAACATCTTCATTGATGCAGAGGTTCTGCCTTGATCCAAGCGATACAACTCTTGTGCTGTCATTAAATGGACTCTTTTGCACTTCTCTCACAAACTGGGCCAATTGCGAGTGTGTTCGACTGCAATAGAATATCTAAGAAACAACAATGCAAAATACTTAACATTTTCAACATTTTCTCAATTAAAACTTAAATTAGGTCTGCAATATGACTCCCCCTACGACTCTGATCTTCGATTCTCACTAGGTCGGAAGTGCTCTTACGACTCCAGCTACGACTACGACTCCGACTATGACTACGACTCTGACTCCAACTCCGTCGCCAGTGAAAACCAGCCTTAAATTTCACAAGGCATGCTCTAACTTGCTTGATTGATAATTGACATTCAAGTTGTAACCCTTCTGTCACTAATTATACAATTCATGCTTTACATCCATGATGTACGTCATGTACTACAATAATTATGTAAGTGTACAGTCACCTTTCAGAGAAACCTGAGCAACGTCAAAACTCATCTTATACGAAGTATATAGTTGAATCAGGTTACGGCTTAGTGTCTCCCCAGTAGACACAAAAAGTTAATAGATGCTATTCAAAATTAATATTTTTATGCATGTGATGCAAAACATTACACTGTACCTTTAGGCAGTGAGGTTCTTCATCTTTCTCATCCTCCTCTTGATCAGAACTGATGACAAAAATACCAGTCCCGGTAAGAGCAAATTTGAACACAATTCTGTGTTTATTAACACTTTCAATTTATTTGACCTTCAACTTAAATTATGATTATCATAATTTAAGTTGAAGGTCAAATAAATTGAAAGTGTTAAAAAACACAGACTACAGCTGTACACCTCTCTTGCCTGTCGCAGGCAAGCCCAGACTTACAGGGGGTTTAATGTTTACTCAGTCTTACAATAAATATCCAAGACATGGTCTCGCTACTATCTGTCAGAGAAATAACCTCACCCAGTGTCTTCGTCTGCACTGAGATACTCTTTTAACACAATGTCAGCATCAGGGTCTTTCTGACTGGTCTTGCCTAAGACTTCATCTATTTCATCAGCAATTTTGTGTTCCATTTCTTCTCCATTGTGGGAATCGGTTGACTTGTCATCACTGTGCTGAAAAAATGTGAAATAAGACATTTATTATTAAAATTAGCTACGAGGCTTTCAATAATTTCATGAACTTGCTTTGGTTTTGCATTGCTACAATTTGTGACTGGCTAAAAACTATTGCACTTCTCTCTCATCCAATCAGAGGTAAAACCAAAACCAGTCATAACATACTAGTTCTCCACAAGGGTGGGGGCTCCCAACCAATCTACAAATTTTGACCCCCAAAAGGTATGACAAGCACCCCCACCCCACCCCACCCCACCCCCCCAAGCTTGGCACCAGTAACAATGTACAGCTGTATATGTATTTGTTTCGAGTTCTGATTGGTTCAGTTGATTATCTGCGTCTAATGTGATTGACTAGAGTGACTACTTTGATTTTGGTTTTACGATACTCAATTGAAAACTGCTATCGGAGTACAAGCTATAAAATTTAGTACATGTATGACTACAACTTTTGAATCCTGGTCACAATAACGTTCATGCTTGAGAATACTGTTTTCCAGGCCTCTTTTGTTCCTACAATGTAGAGCTTCCTTGTCAAATGATCAGCAACAGGGAGCAGTGAGGGCTCGAACAACATGTCTGTTTTGAAATTTATTCCCTATTGTTTCAAAACCTTAGTTTATTCAATATAAATATTATTGTTTAGACTATTATAATTAATTCTTAACCAATCCACTTTCTGTGTTTTTCTTAGACATTTAAAGTTACCTTTCTCTTTCCTTTAATAGCAAAAGCAGGCCTGATTTCATTCTTGAGTTTTTGCAGTTGAGCCTTTTGCTTTTCAATCCTCTCCTTTTCTTCCTTAAAAAAAGACACAAATGAGTGATTTATAGGCTTGATTTCCACTGCTCACTCAGATTCAGTTTTATACCCAAAAAGAGCACAGAGACGTTCCTGTTTGAAAGTGAGCGCAGGCTCATTTCCAAAAAAGCAGCTGGTATGAATTAAGCCTTGTGATTATTACTAAAGACAAATACATGTAGCTTGATCAGTCTTAGGGCACATTTTTTTGGGACATATTTTGGTTATTCTGAAATCAGAATACACTAACAAAACTACAGTGTATGTTTGTTTAGTAGTCTCACACACCAAAATATTTTCCAGGTACACATATTCAAAATACTGTTAGCCACTTCTTTCCATATTTTACTGAGAAGAATACATGTAGGTGCGATATTTAGAGGTATTCTGTTTTTGAAATGGCCAGAATATGTCCGAAAAAATGCACCCTTAGTCTGTATCTATAACAACCCAGATGAAAGATTCTATCAGATACAGTATAAGACTTACATGTAGTGTAGGTAATTTATAATGATCTTGAATACATCGACCATTTGAATGAAGTTACCTGATTCAATGATTTTGTTAGAAGACTTAGAAGGTTGACAACCGGCAGATTTTGACATCTATTTAAACCCAGGCAAACAGCTGCCTACTTTATCTTGATTTTTAACCAATAATGCTTATAGAAAAAAATTATTGCAAATACATTTGAACCTGCATAAATTATTTAATTTTATTTCATTTTGTGTTAAATATTGATCTGTATTCAGAGATCGATGTTTTAAACAAAATCCACACCACATGCACACAAAATAGGAAAGTTTGGAACCCTTTAAATTTTTTCCTGTTTTTTGCCAATTTAAGATATTTTATTTATTTATTTATTTATTTATTTATTTATTTATTTATTTTTTATTTTTGCCACACAAGTTATGAAATAAAAAAGGAAAATACATGTACAATAGGATAAATTAAATAATTTACAAAGAAAAAGTGGCAAAGAGACCGAAAAGAAACTACAAAGCGTATAGGTTTTACGTGTTTTGGCCTCCCCAATTAACTATAAGCACAGGCAGACCAATCGTGATGTGTGAGTGACATCAAGTTACAGATTCGAAGCCAGTACACAGTAATGAAATATACTAGGTAAATACGATTTGTCACGGAATTGAGAAGCGATAGAAAAATCGAAAATATTACACAATAAAGTCTTCTCACCTTTACTTTATTGTCCCTTGATGTGTCCTGACCGGTTTGAATGCATTTTTACCACTTTTGTCACTTGCCCCACTATCCACTATAAAAGATACTTTATTGTGTAATATTTTTTATTTTTCTATCGCTTCTCAATTCCGTGACAAATCGTATTATTACCTAGTATATTTCATTACTGTGTACTGGCTTCGAATCTGTAACTTGATGTGACTCGCACATCACGATTGGTCTGCCTGTGAAATTACAATGTAGTTTGTAACATGACATTGAGTAACTAAATAAGTAAAAAAATTAATAACTAAAGGTAGAAAATAAAATGTTATTCATGGTTTGTAATATTTTTTTCTGAAGGGCTGTCTTAAAAGAGCAAGTTGAATTGGCATTGGCGATTTCGCTGTCAAGGGAGTTATAAAATTTGTGTCCTTGGAACACAAGGGATCGGCAGTTGGAAACCACCTCAGAGAGCAGCATGATATGGACTCAGATGACATCGCAGAAAGTGCCAGAGCAAATTTGACTGTCTTACATGTATTTTTGAAATACTTTTTATCAAAGAGCTGAAGCCAACTCTAAACAAACAGTGCAATTCAATTTATGCCAAATTATTTGTTTAGACAATATTTTTTCTTATTTATTGTTTTCATTGTTTCAT
Source organism: Cladopsammia gracilis (assembly GCA_022457155.1). Classification (NCBI taxonomy): domain Eukaryota; kingdom Metazoa; phylum Cnidaria; class Anthozoa; order Scleractinia; family Dendrophylliidae; genus Cladopsammia; species Cladopsammia gracilis. Next base: position 117,784 of record JAJGOT010000599.1, on the reverse strand, counting down.
TGTTTTATGCCCTTTTTAACTTAAAATTTTTATCACTTATTGTTGGCATATTTTTTGACATCCTTTACTGTTAATAATAATTATAGCTGCTATACTAATTTTGTGGTTTACTTTCACTTGAATGTGACCTCTAAGAGGTTGAAACGTCATAGATTTTTATCGTTAATTTTTATCACAACGTCTTATACTTGTTCGCCTATAACTCTTGAATGCAATGTCCTTGGAAAAACACAAAAAATTTCTTAACATTTGTTCGAAAATAGGGTAGATGTGAGATATGAGAGTTTCTAGTATTGTAGGTGTGAAATTGGTTGTTTTGAAGAAATTTGTTTCAAAATCTTGGTGGTAAGGATGAGGTCTTGTAAGAATACATGAACTGACCTAATTGTAGCAAGAGGATGTCATCGGAAATAGCCACAGTCTTCATTTGTCCGGTGTTTTACAGTACCTTAATTCTGTCTTCTGTTTCTTGTTTGGCTTGTTTCTCTGCAAATTCCATCACCCAGTCTGGTGTGGATGCTGTGTGTGATCAGCAGGTAAGGAAAAAATATTGTATTTTCTCAAATAATAGTCAGGAGTGATTAGTAATTAGTAATTGGACTGAGTGGAGTACAATTCAGGGAGTAATCGGGCGAGTAATTTCAAATCGGGCGAGCGCATAGCGAGAGGACGATTTGAAATTACGAGCACGATTTCCCCTGAATTGTACGACACGAAGTTCAATTACTAATTAATCTCATCAATAACCAAATTCGAGATTAAGAAGCTATGTCGACTATTTTGTACTAAAAACGTCTTGGATATTTTCTGTCAGTTTGAAAGTGGAAGGAAAACGGCAAAAACGAGCCATTCAAATGCAACTGATTGAAGCGCGTGCAACGTACAGTAGGTGTCCAATTACAGCTATCCAATTACAACTTTTTGTAATTGGACAGCTGTAATTGGACACCCACATGACGGCGCACCAATTACGTGAGAAATAGGCGCGCGGATGACCAATCACAATCGAGAATTTTGTTATTGATACGATTATTATTGTTATCACTTGAAAAGGGGACCATTATTTGAAGGTGGCAATTAATCAAAGAAGACAAATGAATGATAAATAATTATTAATCAACATAGCCTTTTAGAATACCAACAATTGCACTAAAATGAGTGCACATATGACACATTTATTACACACTTCTGCACACCAGGAAAAACACTTTCAAAAACTTAGATTTTGGAGAAGATGACTGTCATATAATAACAATTTTTATAATCACGTTCGAAGAACGAAATCCTAATTTTGTATTGGTTTCCTTGTGCCTTGCACGCAGATAAATTTGAGATTTTTTGGTGTCTGGACTGCCGTTTGGCCCCCCTTATTGCTTTTTTCAGGGGCTTATTTCTGCCAGAAATTACTTTGAACGCGTCTCCGTATTCTCTGATTACTGTTAGCAATAAAAAATAGTTGTGTATTAAATAATACAACTGGGAATTTTTACTCGTCATTTTTTTTCTCACCTTCAAGCTGTGTTGCACACCTTTTCACCAAATGACCTCTATTTAATGATTTCAAATTTTGCTCGCTGAAAATCTTGTGTTTAGCACTTTTATTATTTTGGGGCTTTTATAAGTTCACCACTCAACTGAGTATTTAATTCAACATCCTCATGATCTGCATCATCAGTGAGTCTCCTCATGCAACCAAGCTTGCATTATTCTATGGTTTTACTGTTGTATGATGGAAGAACGTTGAGGGGAGTGATGAGGCATTTGAGAGCAGGTTTTTTTTTAATATTTTCCTTCAATGAGGTAAGTCTTCACAAGCCAAATTGGCTCACAACTGCTGGAGCTTAACCCAGTTTTGGTAGAGAATTACTACTCCTCTGGATGAGATGCTAGTCATTATGTCACCAGTACCCATTTATACACCTGGGTGGAGAGAGACAATGTGGAGCAAAGTTTCTTGTCTAAGGAAACAACAGCAGAGACCAGGCTTGAACCACCAACCTTCAGGTTGAAAGTCCGATGCACTAACCACTAGTCTACCGCGTCTCCACATTTATTGTTTATAATATAAAAAAAACTAGCAATAATCAATGTCAGGGAGGATACGGGGTATGACAAGCATTCCTGCACTTTATGTGGGATCCCCGAGGACCACATACACAGACATGAATAGGATGATGTAAAGTGAAAATTATTTCTCATTCACTGTACTTACACAAATCTGTTGATCCCTTGATTGCTGTAACATTGTCCCTAAAGTCGAAGAGTATTTTTTAAAAGGGTTTTATATTTGCCACACTGTAGCTAAATGACCAGAATATATAACAAATATAGCAGCCATATCATAGAGGTAAGACTCGTTTTATTTCCAACACGTCGAATTTGTTTGATAATACATTACAGTGACCACATTTACAGGAAATTGTATTATTTTGTTCTTTTATAAGATTGCAACTCATTGTTGTAAATAGGAATACAGATCTGATGCTTATATTTTATCTACACTGTATCACATAATTGTGTGATGCTGCTAATTTGAATTGGTTAGTGTGGTCAGTAAGTCACAAGGTGGTTCTATGTTAAATTACCTTTGATCACTAAGTTGTTTAGCATTTGACAAGGCTTTCTCTAACTCCTCTTGCCTCCTTTCTTCGTAACTCTTGAGCCACGTTAATGCACCACAAATCAAACTTAACGATTTCCCCTGCAAAAAAAAAGTCAAATTTAGCAATTTAATGCAGGTCGGATCCACTGTGCCACATTACAAAAAACCAGGAAAAGGAACAACCCAGCATAAGTCAATCTATAGCTATATAATATGTGTCAGCCCAAAGGGTAGCTGAATTTTAGCACAGTAAAGGCAAACACACACATGCCACAGGCAACCCATACAGCTGGAAGTTAAACTTGTTTCTGAAGCATGTATGATTATTGCCACTCCCCCTACATGGGATGCTACATATAGTTCATCGCAGGGTTGTACCCCTCCACCCAGCAATAAGTTTCCCAGCCAGCACCTATTTATCCGGGGGGGGGGGGGGGGGGGGTACTCCCCCAAAATACCAATACGGGTATGTAACGCCCAACAGGGTCGTGATTTTGGGACTCCTGATCTAGAACGGGGTATCCATTTAAGAGACGTTTCCTAGAACGGGGTATAATATTTCGAGCGCACGACAACTTCAGATTATCAGCAGACATTTTTTCTAGAATGGGGTATTAAAAATTGACCTATTTCTAGAACAGGGTATCATTTTGAGTGCAAATTCTTTCTAAAACGGGGTCCAAATTTGGCGGCACATACCCACCCAAAATTATACCCAAGTTACCCCCCCCCCCCCCCCCCCCCCCGCCCAGCTATTTATACACCTGGGAGAAGAGAGACACAGGCCATGGTTCCACTTAATAGCATACTATACATGCCAAATTCAGTGGTGTTACATCATTGTCAAGTCATTAACTAGTCACTAGTCAATCATCATCATATCCTTTTCCCCCTGGGGGAAATAGGGCCTTAAATAAAATCCATTTATATTTTTTAACGAGCATTCAGATTCTGTCTCCTCTCTCTATATGTAGTGTGTAATGTCTATGTAAACTCTTTTTATTATTATCAATTTTAATGTATTGTAATAATGCAGGACTCCATTTAAACCAGCCTATGCTGAACTGGATACTTCCTGTTTAAATATTTGTTGAAATAAAAAAATAAATAAACAGTTTCCATACCTTTTGGTAAGCCATACATGTACATGTCTAAGGGCACTTACTGTACCATTAATGTCAGACCACTTAGTTCATAAATATTATGCTACTAGAACTGGAACTGATTGGCCCGACTGGTCAATTCGTAAATATTATGCATTCTTTTGATGGACTAGTAGGAACAGGTCTTTAAAAAGCTGCATTATAGTTACAAACGGACCGATCTGGCTGGCCAGTGCTGACAAATGGTAAGCACAAGTACCGTGAAACTGCGAATGACTCATTAAATCAGTTACTACTTGGATAACCGTAGTAATTCTAGAGCTGATACCGGTACATGCAAAAAGTCCTGACTTCTGGAAGGGATGTATTTATTAGATGACTATTAATTTTATTAGCCATACTGCCTCAATAGCGTAAGAAAGTTCTGTGATCATAATAATTTTAACGGTAGTCATTTTAGTTTTTAGTTCCCTAAGTGGTACCAATTTACAAATTTTACCGCCTAAAAGGTACGACAATCACCTACATCATTTTTATATGGGAGTAATGAGGACCTTGTGAGAGACCAACCTGTAAGCTAATTAACATGGGTATTTCCTATGCTAAGGTAGAACAAAAAATAAAAGTGGTTTGCATTGGCTACATCTGATGCAAAACAAAAGTACCCCAGGGGCGGGAATGTGACCCAAAAGTGCTGTTCAAGGGAGGGGAAACTGACATTTGGCTATGAAAAAATGTCAAATTCCCCTGGGGTCGCCCCAAACCCCCCCCCCCCCCCTCCCTCCTCCCACCTTGGGGCTTAACATTGATAGGTGCATTAAATGGAATGGCCCAATTGAACACAAAAATAGGCGCTCTGCATTACAGATGATCAGCTATCCAAAATCACTATCCTTTAAACATCTTCCATTCATCTGCACCTACCGTTCCCGTCGGGCTTTCAAAAATTCCAACTTCTCCATTCTCGAGCACGTGAAACAAGGAATTCATGAAATCTTCTTGGATGTCGTATGGCGGGAACGGAAAAGGGAAAAATATTGGCTGATTTTTTGCCACCGATTGGCATCCAGACAATTGATTTGCTGCAGATTGTTTAAAATCACAATTTACGGGGGCTTTTTCTGTGAGCAATCCATCAGTTTGTAGATTTTCCATTCCAAAATTTAAGTTTCAAGATGGTAGACTTTTACTGAAACGTCGTAGATTGCAGACATCTTGTTTTGGTTCCCAAACTTCGCGCTAAAAATGTTCAGCCTCGCTTTGACACAAAGCGTGGGCGACAGCGTGGGCAATATTCCCGCTCCGGGTAGGCAAGGGGATTGACTTCAACCTGGAAATTTTAAGCTCGACATCTTCATAAAATCTGTAAAATCCATTCAATCGTGTATGTAACTATTTGAAATTATTCAATTTCATTGTTTAGGTGGTTTTTTTTTTAATATTAAGTTAGACGCAATATGTATAAAATTTGAATAGCATTTCCTCACTTCTTACCCTCCCCTCCCCAACACAATATACAACGACTTCCTTAATAATATACAGCGTCTTTCGCTTTTCAATGTTGACTTGCCCTTTGGATGTTGGATTTTACAGTTATTATTCATCCTCTCTGGGAGAGATTTAAACATGACAACACCTTATCAATCTGAAGCATAACAACTTCGTTTATATTTCCAAGGTTTTCGCCCAAAACAGACATGTGCGTTCGTTGCGGACTTGGTTGTCTTCCACTAGTTTTAGCTCTTCTTTCTCTGGCGACCTTCATTATAACTTATGTCATCTCCTTCCTTCGCAACGACACATCATGGTTTCCTACAATCAGCGATACAGCCGATCATCGTCCGGAGAGCAACGTGTTCGGGTTTCTTTTCAACTTGTGTGCAGTTGTGGCTTTGTTGACAACCTTTATTCGCTACCTTCAGCTACGACACGATGCGGACTGGAATGAAAGAGACAGACAGCTTCTTCTCAGACTAAACAAGGTGTCCATGGTATTTGGAGTACTTTCTAGTCTTGGGGCTTGTATAGTGGCTAACTTTCAGGTAGAGTTAAAGTTTTATATGACAGATGTAAATGTAGAGTGAACGCTTCGCTGAGATCGAGGATAAAAAACGATAAACAACTTAAGCTTAAGTGATAAAGGAACGACGAAAGTGATGAAATCCATTGCAATTGAGCAGTGCTAACTAAGCTTATGTTCTAAAAATTTAACTTTCCATATACGTCAACACCCACATATTGAAAATTTGAAGACCAGTTTGATTATTTATTTTCCTTGCTTCAGATTTCATATGAGAAAAAGGAAATGGAAATTTAAACTCACTGGTTTTAAATTTTTTTACTTTTTGCTTGTTCTTTTGTGTTTGCTTTATAGCATATTTTAACGACATCCCCTAATCCCATCTTATCCTCTTTCCATTCCAAACCTTAACATTTACCAGCTTTCTTCATTTATGTACCAGTCAATTCCAAGACCGCCCATCCCCCCCACCCCCCTAAAAAAAAGTCAAATACCCGGGGGGGGGGGGATGGGTGGTCTTGGAATTGACTGGTACATTATTTCTTTATTTATCACCTCACACGATACTCTCAACATTGCTGATCCATACCTGCCAACCCCCAATGTGCAGAAATCTGGAGACGTCTAGAAATCTTTGCATTTGTAAGAATGTCATTTTCGACAGTGTCTTAATCCCCCCCCCCCCAAAAAAAATCACCCGAAGGCCTTCCAAATGTTGCCGATCAAAAAAACAAAAACAAAAGACAACCGTATATTGTTCTGCTTTACGTTTTCCGATCGAGTCGATCGAGAACAGCTCAAATAAGAGCACTAAATCCACTTCTTGTTTTATTTTCCTTTTTGACATCTCGAAAAAAAAAAACGAAATTAATTTTAAAATTTTGAAAAAGGCCACGGTAGGTATTTCCCGGGAGATTTGGTGCTCTAACCGGGAGACCGGGAGATTTGATGAAAAACATGGAGACTACCGGGAGAGTTGGCAGGTATGCTGATCCTAGCAGGACACAGGATGCATGTCATATTATGAACCTAGTAATGTGGCCTAACTCACCACGAGTTTCTCGTAGCTCAGTGGTTGGAGCATCTGCCTGGTGTGCGGAAAGTCATAGGTTCAATTCCTGTCGGGGACTCAGATACATGATAAAGATTTTGCGTCTTTCTCATTTCATTACCAAGCTTAACATTTCCCATTGTTCTTTATTTATTAAAGAAAATGTTGCAAATAATGAGCCTTTTACAGGGGTGTAGCTGAGAAAAAAACTGTGCAGGATAATGAACAAGCCCAGCCAGTTTTTCTGGCTTGTGCAACTTCAAAATCACCCCGTCTTTGTTTTCTAGTGAAGTTTCAGCAACAACAACAATAACCTTTATTTGCATCCATAACTGAAAAATTTGCATTTTTAGATAGCTAATAAATTAAGCAGGACAAAATTAAGTTACAAAAAGATGATACATTACACCCAGTCATAAGTTCTCTTTTAGCTTGGTGAAATTAGCCGGTAGCCAGCTCTTAACTACATCCCTGCCTTTAAAGAAATCTCAATGTTTTTGTGTTAATGCACATGCATTTTACAACAGGAAGATGCTGTCTCATTTGTCCACCTTATTGGCGCTTTAATGGTGTTCGCATGCGGTATTTGCTACTGCTGGATTCAATCCATCATTTCTTACAAGATGAAGTCGTGTGGTCTTATAACAAGCTCACTCCTTGTCTTACGGATAATCATAACCATCGCAGTGTCCATCTTCTTTATTTCCTGTGTCACGGCTACCTCCTATGCAAGTAAAGACTGGGTACGTTTCCATGTCAACGGTACCACAATTCCGCACAGGTGGAACCCCAAGGATAAAAACTACATTCATCATATTGTTGGCGACGTATCTGAGTGGCTGATGGCTTTGATGCTGTTGGGGTTCATGTTCACATTTTTTGGAGAGTTTCGGTTTGTGAAGATGAAGATTGTTGTTTCGAGGCGTACACAACATCCTGTTCCGCTTGCAACTGGAATGGGCTCAGATGATGGACTCTATACATCTTTGTATATTTAAGTACATATTTGTACATTGATTCCCATTTCAGGTCAGGGTTAAAAAAAAAACTAAAACAGCTATTACTTAAAGTGCTACTACGATCAAATTTTTGATTTTCATTTTTTTAGATTTTCGTGTACAATTAGACTTCCTTACTCATCTTGCCAAATTTCAATTCATTACGAACATCAGAAGTCGTTTTATTTTAACATTTATTTCCGAGAATTTACGGCCGGCATTAATCAACCTTGTTCCAAGGCTTGGTTGAGAATGGGAGAAAGTGACGTAAAAGACTCAAACATACCTCACGGGTTGAAATTATAATAACAATCAGCAAAGAAAATTGCACGAAGAACAAGTCCAAAGTTTTTGTTGCTTTTCGCGTGATTTTCAATACTTATTGTTATTATAATTTCAACCCGTGAGGTATGTTTGAGTCTTTTACGTCACTTTCTCCCATTCGCAACCAAGCCTTGGAACATGGTTGATTAATGGCGGCCGAAAATTCTCGGAAATAAATGTTAAAATTAAATGACTTCTGATGTTCGTAATGAATTGAAATTTGGCAAGATGAGTAAGGTAGTCAAATAGTACACGAAAATGTAAAAAAATTAAAATCAAATATTTGATCGTAGTAGCACTTTAAGCTTAGTTCACAGGTGGCTTGTCCGCATGGGAAAAGTCACTTGCCTGACACAAAAACCTACTTGAGAACTTGATCATGAAGTGCTTGTTAATATGCTTGCCTGCAAAGCATTTTAACTATTTCCAGACTTGTGCTATTATTATTAATTTTTTTATTTTAATGTCAATTTTTATTTTTATTTTTAGTTGGTGTCAATCTTTAACCATTAAACTCCCAAGCGTGCCAAAAATCAAAATTCAAGAAAAATCCCAATTTTGTTTTTAAAGTATTGCAAAACAAATGATATCATATGCAAAAGTGTTGCCAAAGAGGTCACACAGTAGGATTTTGACCACAGACTCAAAAGTTGAAACTACGTGCTGCATGTCTCCATAATAGACTCTGGAAGTGAAGGGAATAAAACCCAGCGACCAAAACTACAAGTTGGAAATTCTGTGATTCCATTTGGCGAGTACTTGACTAATGTAGTGTTCGAATTTGCCTGCAAGTTGCTAATTTCAAACAATTTGGCCAAGCAGTGCAAGTCAAAGCAACTTTGTTGTTGTGTTGTTTATTTTGATATGACGACAATTACATGGCTATGTAACAATTTTGAAATGGGTAAATGTACTTTTCAAGTTCATTTGGTCACCCAATGCAAGCAGTGTTCTCAGTTGAACCCATAACCCATAACACCTGCGAGGGGTGTCACTACCAAGTGTTACAGCTGTGAATCAAGGTGTTTCAATACAAAGTTTAGTAAGACCTTTTGGCCATGTGCCACATTGTTACGGCTGTTAACAGAAATGGAACAGTTGATTAAAAAGTTATAAGAACCCTGGCAAGTCGCGATAAAAGTGAGCATTTCCAGATTTGGGTCGAATTGTGTCATTGTCAATACTTGTGGAGTTCATGATGAGTAATCTTGTGGTTGAATACAGTTGGAACCTCCCATAAGCACCACCCAAAATGCAAGGCCAAGTTGGTCGCTTACAGGCTAGAGGTGACAGTCACTCAGAAGAGGTCAGACCACAGGGGTGTTAACTTTGAATTATATGAACCTGTAGTAAAAAATATTTCATGTTGTTATTTGACAATAGCATTCTAGAGTGCAAATACGCATCAAAACGAGTGCAAATACGCATCAAAACGAGTGCAAATATGACACGTTATTACACTCTTCTGACTGCGCGCTAGGAAAAACAGTTTCAAAAACTTAGTTTTAGGAGAAGATTACTGTCGTATAATAAACAATTTATTCAGCGAAAAGTTGTGTAACACGGCTGGGCATTTTTACTCGCTGACTCATAAAAATACTCGGCCATATTACACAACTTCATGCTGAATAACCTCTATAATACATGTATATCAAATTAATATATTATTGAAGTTTTGATGCAAGGAACAAAATTTTCGTTTAATAAGACCTGTACATCTAAAACACATGATTCAATTTGTATCTGTAGTGAAACTACTCAAAATGGCAGTAAGTCATTGTGACACAATTGGGGGGGGGGGGGGGGGGGAGGGGATTGGAACACCCTCCACTTTCCTCCTGGATTGCCCCTCTCTGTAAAGAAAGTCTTTGGTTATGAAGCATTTTCATAAGTTAAGCAAATAGGTTGTTTATAATTTGTAGCATCTGAATACATTATTAGCTCAAATTAGGGCTCTAAGTGTTCATGTTGGCATTGCCTGCATAACAGGCGCTGTTATGTGGTAAGAAATTGAAGGGGTGAGTGGAATAAAGCCCTAAGTGACTTCTGATCAACTGTTAGATTCTCCTTCCAGTTTGTCTTGTATGTGCTTATGTAACAAAGGGAGAATTTGGTTTCAGATTAGGGCCTTATTTCAGTTTGGGATAAGGCCCTAAGTGACTCCTGATCTATAGCCAAATTCTTCCTTTGTTACATGGGCATATACAAGACAGACTGTAAGGAGAATCTAGCAGTTGATCAGAATTCACTTAGGGCTTTATTCCACTCACCCCTTCAATTGGAACTAAAAAGGTTAGTACAGGTTGTAGCTGCATGGCACTTGCATTGGATAAATGAATTAAGTTAAAAATTGTTGAAATTAAAGTACATTCAGGCTTTGCCCTAGCTTATTTGGTGGTTTTCTGTTCGTCAATGAATGTTGTGTGGAGAGGAGCACAAGTCACACAAGGGCGGGCAAAAGAAATGTGATTTAAGTCAAGAATTCTTTGTTCTCAGCATTACTTCCAGTGAAATTGGAAACCCTTTTAAACCAGTTACATCATAGTGTATGTATGTATGTACGTATGTATGTATGTATGTATGTATGTATGTATGAATGAGATGACATGACACATGTACATGTGTGTCAGTGTCTCGCAAGCTGTCGAAATCCTCTGCAGCAACGAACAAAGCGGGAGTCAGGAGACAAAGGGACACAAAGGTATGGGAGGCAGGATAATGGGTAATGGGAGGCGGGAGGTTTTGATCTGCATGTACCGCCCCCCCCCCCCCCCCCCCATTGGGAGAGAATGCTGTACATGTTTAATTATTCCAGTCAGACCCCTCAGGGTAAAAACAAGCATCTCTTCTAATTACAAATTTCTGCTGCAGTTCTTTTACAACCTCTTCTTCTCCACCCTCAAGTTCTCTGCATTCTTTCTTGACTTTGTTGTCCCCCAGAAGTGTTGTAGTCACGAGTTTAGTCCCTCCAATGGTTACCCTTCCCCATGGTTTCGCCAGGGTGACTATGCGATCATGAGTAAATGGAGACTTGGGATTTGTTTGATAATAAACTAACATTTCGTGGAAGTCCTCTATTATTCTTGGTATAATAATAATAATAATAATAATAATTTATTACTTATTCGGCGCAAATATCTATATGAATATATTCAAATGCGCCTTACAAATTACATTAAAATAATAGTATGAGGTCAAATTTGTATCTAGGTGACCAGTTAGGATCCCCAGGGCTGGTTAGAAAAAACTCCTTAGATCTTTCTTCCCGACCAAATTCATCGACAATAATTTTAACTTTTTCTTCGTAGATGTAGCTTTCTCCGTCTTTTAAAATTCGATAAGTTCCGCTCCGTTGTTTTTGATGTTCTTCTAAGCCGGAGAAACGAAGAGGAGTCCAAAATATATCCCCCGCTCCAACGTCAGTCAACCACAGCTCCCCTCCGACGTTCGCCATAAGAATCTGATGATCAAACGGTAGGCGCAGGAGCCCTGTCTTCCGGCAGAACACTCTAGCAGCATGTATGAGGGCCTAACATAGGGTTGGCGGGATGCGGGATAAGCCTTTTTGCACTGCCGGGATGCGGGATGAAAGAAAATTTGAAGGCGGGATGCGGGATGGTTAGACGTGGGCGGGAAGCGGGAAGTTCGTAATTTTCATGGCGGGACACGGGAATTCTTGATTTTTTCGAGCGGGAAACGGGATGGATGACGACAATGCACTCGGATATTTCACCCTTCTGTGAAGGAAGACTATAGTCTGGATGTTTACTTAGGTCATTTTTTAAACTGCTTTTTCTATCCTGTCTATCCTTTGAAATCATTTCAGAAGTCCTGATCTTTATACATAATTATCAATCCGACGAGTGCTAAATAAGTACCACAGTGTCACGGTGTCGCAATTTTGTCTGAAGGAACCATTAAAATGCTAAAACAGGAAGTATATATTTAGCTCTAAAGATCATGGGTGGTTCTTTGTAGATTTGTCGTAGCAGTGGTTGGTTCTGTATTATGTGTCATTTTGACACGGCAAAAAATTGGATGAGTTTGCCTCTAATTTTGTAACTCGTCTCCAGACCCCCAATTTGACCCCTAAAATCACAGCAAAAACGCCATTTTTTTAAGGGAAAATCAAAATTTCGCCCATTAATGAATTACTTTTCGGAAATCCACACTCGGATTCCAGTAATTTGGTTATTATTCTATCTGGAAACGTTAAAATATTTTAATAACTTAAAAAAAAGTCCCGGCATTTTGACCTTGAAGTGACCAATGTCACGTAAAGGCTTGTATGGAGTTCAACCGCGGGGTCATCGCTTTTAGCGGTATAACTCATGTTAATAGGCGTAATGTTAACATCCACACTCGCTTTTGAAGAGACTAGGATCTAATGAACATTATGGTGTGAAATATGATTTAGTTGGAGTGAACCCCCTCCCCCCCCCTCCCCCCCCCCCCCCCCCCCCGCCGTCATTTTGCCATTTTTTGAGTGCAATATTCTTCGACTGAGCCCATTTTGGCTTCTATTGGTGACTTGCGCGGACTAGCGCCAGGCCGTTCAAGCTCAACTGCGCATGGCAATTGTTCATTTTAGTAACGCGCACAACAACAACAAAAACAACAACAAGATCTATTACAAGTTAAGTATAAGTTTACAAATATAGCTTGTGCCCGCAATTAGCAAATGCCTCCTTTCAGGGGACAATTTTTTGGAATGTTGAAATTTGTTTAAGATTTGGCACTAATTGCTTGTATTGTGTCACAAAGGGCAAAATTTCGTTTTGTGTTTCTCCTCCTGTTTAAACGCATTTGACTTTCTTCGAATTTTATTTTTGATAGAGTTTTCTCTATCAGATTTCGTGGGTAACCCCTATGTAGTAGGCGTGTTTTGAAATTCGAAATTTTGAAGTTTGGTGTGACGGAGGGCCTTCGTCATGGTTCACGCGCTGTTCTCCGGGCTACTCAACACTTACTGACTGACTGACTGCTGCCGGTTTACCGTAAACAAAGAGCGAGGTTGTAATGCATTAGACCGCGGAAATCGCGCCTCGTCCGTAAAAAAAACTGCGACTTGTCATGCAAAAAAAGTATTTTGGAAGCGGGATCGGGATGATATGTCCGAAGCAAGCGGGATGGCGGGATGAAAGAAAAATCAGTGGCGGGAAGCGGGATTAAGAAACCCTATTTTAGACCCTCATGTATCTTGTATTCAAATCCAAAATAATCAAGAAGAAGTGAAAACATCTTGTTTAATTCAAAGCAAAATCCACCTCGATGTCTTCGCACGATCTTCTCGAACAGCCAATCTTTCGAGATAATTATTTCCTCTCTTCCATACCCACTCAAGTTTTCAAATGGCACTGATAAGATATGACATCGCTGTAGTTCTGTCAAGACCTCGATAGTTGGTTCTTTGTGGCCTGTATAATGGATACGAGCTAAATATTCTTCGGCTTCCTTTGGGGTCAACTTTGCCTTCATCGTAGGTTTCCCCTTCTCCCTGTTTGAAAGTTTCAGCACGGTACCCCAAGCTCAAGTGATGTTTACAAGTCGTAGTGTGGTAAGTCCCCAGTTGGAAAACCGTGGAGCTCTGGGGACGAGAATGGGTAATTTGAACGCCGTGGTAGCCGTTGCCAAGAGAAAATAGTTATAGAGCACTTTTCAATTGAGTATCGAAAGTAATTTAGCAGTTGCTTTGGTTTTGCATTGCTACACTTTGTGATTGGCTAAAAAATCTCGCTCCCCCTTTTTAACCAATCAGAAGTAAAACCAAAAACAAACGTGACTTGCTCGCACGCGTTTTCCCCGCCGACATGTAATTGCTTCGAGCTCTGATTGGTTCATTGGACTGTATACGACTGCTGTGATTGGTCAGAGTAATTACTTTGGTTTTGGTTTTACGAAACTGCGCTGCTCTAATCTCTTGCTGTTGCGTAGTAGCGAAATTATAAGGATTTGAATGGAGAAAATTCGCTTCGAATTTGAGCGTAAAATTCGGAACGATATTTGAATAAAAATGGCTCACCTGAGCTTCTTTGTGTGTTTACTTGTGTCTTGAGTGGTTTATGGGTCGATTTGAAGCGATTGCAGCCAGTTTTAGTTCCACTGTTTCTTCCTCCCTATTAAAGCCGTATTTTCCACATCAACGAAACTACTTTTCGCTTCCGTTTCGTGTTTTTAATTGTCAAAAGCTTCTGTCTACCTTCACTTGCCCTTTCTGGAATAATCTCGTCCCCATTTTCAAATGGCCATCCGTCATATATGTTGGACGAAACAGGTCGAAACAGAGACTGGAAAACTAATTCTCCATGAGGTAATGGCCAATCAAAATACGCGTAGAATTCAGTGTATTGTAGAATTTCCGTAAAAGGCTCGTATGGAGTTCAACCGCGCGGTCATCGCTTTTAGCGGTATAACTCATTTTAATAGGCGTAATGTCAACATCCACACTCGGTTTTGAAGAGACTAGTATGTAGTGAATATTATGGTGGGAAAAAATGATTTAATTGGAGTGAAAACAACCTCGTCATTTTCCCATTTTTTCAGTGCAATATGCTTCGACTGAGCCCATTTTGGCTTCTGTTGCAACCTCGTTCCCAGGGTCTCTCTTCTTCCCCACAACATAGATTCATGAGATGAGCAGAGAGTTTTTGGATTGCTTGAAACGTGAACGAGATATTTCCATTAAAGCCATGTCAAGTCGCGGCAAAATGGTGTTCATGTTAACCCTCGCCTCCCCCGCCTTAAGAGACCTTAAGATCAGGGAACAGCGAAGCAGACACTTGTCGATAGTTTCTTTTTACGTACGGTATCTAAGGGCACTCAGTTTTCGTTTTAGAAAATAACTACATACAATGTACATAAAAAAATGTACTTCTGTTCTGTTCACTTTTCACCTCCAAAACATGGTATTATATTTTAAGGTTCCGCACTTTTTTCCTTTAATGTTTTCGCTATTTTCTAATAAGTGAAATTATAAAAAGGTTTTCTTTTACACTTTCCTGCAACAGTTCCATCTAAAGTCGCTTTTATTAATAAAAGTGGCATTAATGAAAGTCCACAGGGTTAACGCTTAATATCCTAGTTTCATTAAATTTCTACTGGGGATCATTATCTACGGAAGAAGCGGTACTTTTTAGAATTGGTACTGTATCCGGCTTAGAACTACACTTATTGCTAATCTATTGCGATCAGTTAGAATGATCCAGCAACGATATCACCGCAATACTTTTAAATATATCTTATCATCTTTATAGCTTCAGCTGTCTTGTTCTAGCTAGAGAGTTACTCCGCTTTTTCCATATATTGAATTTGTTTACAGCTTATAAAAAAAACATTCTGTTTTCAAAGTAAAATATTAAGATTATTTTATTATTTTAAGTTATTTCTACCGAAATTGTAATCAATACTTTACGACCAAAACATTCATTGTAATTTTTCTATGATTCCTAGCGCTTTGCTTTTGTAAAACAGTTGAGTGTTTATATTGAAAATAGTTAAAATCTATACTTTTCGGCTATGTCTTAACCCGAACATCCCTACCGTATACCCAAAAATGGCTGGTTGGCATAAAACACCTAAAAGCGTGAACGCAGTGCTGAGGAACATATTGGGATTGTGAATGTAAAAGGTTGAGACACAGACCCAGAACAGGGCTAAAATTCATTTATAAACTAGCTTTACAAAGCAGCCAGCGAGTAACCTCGAGATAGAACATCCCTTAACATCTGACTGTTCAGTTGTACAAACTTATTTTCTGACTCGGCCGGTAATAGGGGTTGATACATTATGCTCCAAAAATAGAGTATTATGCTTTTCCACGACACCCTCCAAAACGAACTATTACGCTCCATGCTTGACCCCTCCCCCCCCTCCACCCCCCCCCCCCCGCCCTCCCCAATCCACAAAACAAACAATTTTTGATTAAAAAAAAAAACTATAGTAACGCAAATTGAAAGATGAAAAAATTAAATGAAATTAAATTAACACAAAAAAATACCCTGTTCCCGTGTCACCGTGTACTCCTGCAGGTTTAAAAGCCTAAAATGGGAAATATACATAAATAATAAGCCGCAGCACTATTGTGACATTAACGATATTAACAATCAGTCTTTGTTCCTATAAAAAATACAATGCATCACTGCATTTTCACGGCTAGATAGTATATTACTTTAACGAATGAAATAAAAGAAGTCAACACGCGCTGCAGAATTGTAAATTTATGATATTTGCAACCAGTTCTTTTTCTTTTAAAAAGCAATGCATCACTGCATTTTTATTGCTAAATGGTACGGTACTGGTAGCTAAAACTAACAGTAAAGAACAGTAACGAATAGGTAAATAAAACAATCAACTCACGCAGCATTATTGTGAATTAACAATGTTAACATTTTTTTTGGCGATGTAATCGATGCCAAAAAAAAAGCGGCATAATATCCCTATCTAAAAAATGCATGAATGAAAACATTCGTTACTGTTCTTTATAGTTGCCAATACCGTGCTATTTAGCAATGAAAATGTAGTGATGGATTGTATTTTTTTATAAAAACAAGGACTGATTGTTAATATCGTTAATATAGTTTAATTAAATTAAATCGTGTTAAATCAACTTTCAAAGAATATATCGCTTTTACAAGCATTTTTTAAACACATACTTAGTCTAGCTTTTTTTGCGTTTACCATGCTCCGCATTTTCCACACTCCTCATTTTCCACAATCTTCATTTTCCACACTTCGTATTTTTCACACTCCCCATTTTCACACTCCGCACTTCGCACTCCGCACTCCGCACTCCGCACTCCGCACTCCGCACTTCGCACTCCGCACTTCGCACTCCGCACTACGGCTGAAATTTCAGAGCTGAAGACAACCTTTCTCGACACAATTATTTTTAAAGGAGAGCGTTTCGGAAATGAATCGATCCTTGACATCCGTACGCATTACAAGCCTACTGAAACCTTTCAGTAACACACTTTACCTCGAGCCATCCACCGGGTGTGAAAAGAGGTTTTATTAAAGGCGAAGCGCTCAGACTACTGAGAACATTACAAACTCTTCTGAAACAACGTTCGAAGAAAGTATCTCCAATTTCAAATCGCGCCTCGTCAAACGCGGATACCCCCACAAAATGATACAGCCTCACAGGGCTAATGTCCGAAATTAGCTGAAAATAATAAATATTTAGTTGTCAAGTAGAAAATGACATTTTTGATTATTAAGTGCAAAACCCCCCTTTTCCTTGAATAAATAGAATTAAAAGTATTTAACCCAAATTGATTGATAATAAGATAATTGCAGAAAAACATATAAACGTGCACGCAAGTCCAAATTTAAGATATGTTAAGAAAAACAATGTGATTGGCATGGAAACCTTATTCTAATATATGTAAATAAAAAGTTGTATCTTTTTAGCAAGTTAAAACGATACGTTAAGACATGAAGTATATTTAATATTTAGAATTCTTTCAACATTCTAGAAACTTCTATATATTTCTTTTAAAATCAATCACAAGGTAAGTGATGACATGGGACTTCCTTTAGATAACCGAACCAGGTCAATTATTAAGAAGAATTTGAATTTGGTGTCAACAACTTTAAAAAAAACGCAAACCAAAGACAACACCCATTCTTACGCTAAAACTGTCTTTTATTTTATATCTTGCAATTTTACTGAATTTCATGGCAAAAAATTTTGGGTGATATTTGCCTCTAATTTTTTAACTCGTCCCCAGACCCCCAATTTGACCCTTAAAATCACTGTGAAAACGCCAGTTTTTTATGGGAAAATCAAAATTTCGCCCATTTATGAATTACTTTTCGGACACTCGGATTCCAGTAATTTGGTTAAGAGACTAGAGACCTTGTGAAGACTAGAGACTAGGATCTTGTGAACATTTTGGTGGGAAATATGATTTAGTTGGAGCGAAAAAAAACCGTCATTTTGCCACTTTTTCAGTGCACTATGCTTCGACTGAGCCAATTTTGGCTTCTATTAGTCTGTATCTATTCGCATGCTCTACTGTCAATGCATGGCCTGGCAATTTATGAATTACTTTTCGTAAATCCACACTCGGATTCCAGTAATATGGTTATTATTTTATCTAGAAACCTTAAAATATTTTAATAACTTTTAAAAAAAAGTACCATCATTTTTACCTTGAAGTTTGCAATTTCGTATAAAGGCTTGTATGGAGTTCGACCGCGCGGTCATCGCTTTAAGCGTTCTAACTCATTTTAACAGGCGCAATGTCAACATCCATACTCGGTTTTGGAAAGATTGGAATCTAGTAAACATTTTGGTGGAAAATTTGCTTTGGTTCGAGGGAAAAAACCTCCGTCATTTTGCACTTCTCAGCCGGAAAGATTTCCGTTTAACCCCACACATTAGTTATGCATACCGTTCTTAAAACTAAAACAAAAGCCAAAACAATAGAAATCCAAAGGCAAAACAATAGCGCAGACATACATAATTATGAGCAACGGTTCATTTTGGTAACGCGCACGCCCGGAGCAAATGTCTCGTCTGAGGGATCAATATTTTGGAATGGACAGTTGAAAACGATGAACTTAAATTCTATATTTTACTCTTATAATTAAAAGTCAGAGGTCAGGACAGCCTTGTTCCCCTTTTTCCAAGATTATATATAAAAAGTGTTTTTTTGGAGTCTTCATTAATTTAGCATGGGAAACTTTTAGTTTTCCTAGCTATCCTTATCTCTCGCCCACTTTCTGCAATTGAGTCAATACAGAATAAAGGGTGTTGTCTTTTGTTTACGGCAAACTAAATTATTAACGTTTGAGTTTGGTTGTTAAAACATATGATAACTTAAATATAACTTCACCAAAATGTAACTTGTAGTTTTAACTTTAGTCTGTTTATATTCATTTACTATTGAGCAACTCTTTTCATATAGGAAAAAATAATCATATGTTAATCAAGCGAACCATATATTCATCAATCAGGTTATCTTAAATATATGTATACGCAATCAATTAACAATATAAAACATAGAGTGGTTTTACTTCATCTGTGAAACACTATCTAACAATTAGTGTGTGATAGTCCAAATTAAACAAAAAGAAACAATGGAATTATAGTCTAATAGTGCGTACTATTCTACTAACTTTTTCACAGATGAAGTAAAATCACTCTATAAAAGGAGTATTGTGAATTAGAGTAAGTTGAGAAGTAAGTAGAAAGCTAAAGAAGAATAAAGAAACAAGCTAAAGAGAAGAAACTGTTATCTGGTTCTCTACCGTTTGGATAGTCCTCCCAGAAGAGCGAAATAGTTCTTCCACACAGACAACATTACCAGAAATTAATTAACTTCGCAGAAAGATCAAGACAGTCGGCTCTACAACAAAAGAAAAAAAACTCGTAAACAATTCTTGCCCTTTGTTTTTCACCCATCGATGCGTAACCTCAAAAATATATTGATGCAAATTAAAACTGGAACTTAATACAAAATCAGCCTTTGCTGAACAGCATATTCAAAAATCCGCCAATTATATCCTACAAAAGAGAACAATCTCAAGTCTTCAGTATAAAGGACAAGCAAGTTAGGGCAAAAATATATGGCTTCGTGAACTTCATTAAAATGACACAACATCATGCAGTGAGCCGTGCAGGTCTGTCATTTTATTGTTATCCATGGATTTAACAACAACAGCTCTTTGGTTTTTTCGAAGTTTGGTTCCTTGGTTCCGCCGAGATAGAATCACACTCTCGGAACAGTTGTTCGCTGGCTTCCAACGGTTTCAGTATAGATGATGGCATCAGTTGCGGGCATTCACCAAACCTTCGTTTCGTGCTCGTGGAAGGAGTCATACCCAAACGCAAACGCAAAAATTTAGCTGGTGAATGTTAATATTCATCATATGCTTGTAACCCTCGCAAACCCTGCCGCATGTATCAACCAATCAAAGAGCGACACAGAGCATATTACGAGAGGTGCGTAGCAACGTAGCAACTGACTTGGACACAGAGAAAAAAGAAATCCAAGATGGAGACAAAGTTGACCCCAAAGGAAGCCGAGGAATATTTAGCTCGTATTCATTATACAGGCCCCCAAGAACCAACAATCGAGGTCTTGACAGAACTACAGCGATGTCACATCTTATCAGTGCCGTTTGAAAACTTGAGTGTGTATGGAAAGGAGGAAATTATTCCGTCGAAAGATTGGCTGTTCGAGAAGATCGTGCAAAGACAACGAGGTGGAATTTGCATGGAACTAAACACGATGTTTTCATTTCTTCTTGATTATTTTGGATTTGAATACATGATACATGCTGCTTCAGTGTTCTGCCCGGTCACAGGGCGCAAAGTGCCATTACATCGGATTCATTTGGTGAACGTCGAAGGCGAGCTCTGGTTGACTGACGTTGCGTTCGGCGATTCATTTTGGACGCCTCTTTGTTTCACCGGCTTACAAGAACATCAAGAACAACAGAGCGGAACTTATCGAATTCTAAAAGACGGAGATAGCTACATCTACGAAGAAGAAGTAAAAATTATTGTCGATGAATTTGGTCGAGAAGAAAAAGCAAAGGAGAAGTTTACAAACCCTGATGATCCTAACTGGTCACCTAGATACAAATTTGACCTCGTACCAAAAAGCGTAGAGGACTTCGACGAAATGTTAGTTTTTCATCAAACAAATCCCAAGTCTCCATTTACTCATGAACGCATAGTCACCCTGGCAAAACCGTGGGGAAGAGTAACCATTGGAGGAACTAAACTCGTGACTACAATATTTCTGGGAGACAACAAAGTCAAGAAGGAATCCAGAGAACTTGAGGGTGGAGAAGAAGAGGTGGTAAAAGAACTGGAGCAGAAATTTGGAATTAGAAGAGATGCTTGTTTCTACCCTGAGGGGTCTGTGTTTTATGGAGTTGACTGGAACAATTAAAGGTGTACAGGCCATTGTCTTTCTCTCTCAAGAGTACAAGCAAAATTTGGGATCACCACAAAATGCATGGAGTGGAGAGGAGTGTTGTGTGATGAACGTTGTGTGACAATCCAAAGAACGGCTGCATGGGATACTTACAAGCATGCTGATGTATTAAAATTACCCACCATGCAAAAACTTTACATACTTTGCTTGCAGATACATCCAGATAGTCAAATGGTTAATACATGTGTCTACTCGAAGGTTATGCATGTTTATTTATTTGTGTGGTTTATTCTAGGCAATTCTCAAGTGCATGTGTTGGATTCTTTATACCTTTTTATAGCTTTGAACTGAAAGAATTGCGTGGCACATTAATAAAATATTAATTCGTGATGTCAAGCATATGTCACTAAATATTATTGTTCCTAAATTTCACGAGGTGTGTTAGAACTTACTTGATTGATAATTGGAATTTGTGATATAGCCCTTACGACACTAATTCAACAATTCACGTTTAACATCCATGATGTACTTCATGTAGTACAATGAGTAGGTGTAAAACCTTTCAGAGAAACCGTCCAAGCCATATCAAAACTCATAACCAGGTACCTTCACTTTGCACTTTCAAGAATAAATTTTAGTAAAAATCTATAAAGTACTTTTTAAATCTGCAAACAGGTATAGATTTTAGGTCTCAGTACTTAGTAGATTTATAGCTTTAACATACTGGTATTTACATTTTTATTGTATTTTATATAGGTTATATAATTTTTTATACTAGTGTATCCAAAAGATAGTAATTGCTGCAGTAAATTTGTTGTAATAATGCTATTTTATCGACTCACTAGTATTACAGGGTCTTTTTAGGGCTGTGCTTTAGCAGTGTTTGGTCATTTCAGGCGACTAAGAATTCACTTTGGGAAATTGACAAAAATTACTGGTCATCCAGACGGACTGTAACTTTGAGGGCTGGGCACCCTAGTTAGAAGTTTTGGAAGCCCTTACCTTAGAGCACAGCCTTGTGTTTGCTTGATACCTCCCAACTGTTACTGGAAATGTAATAGTTTTAAAATATGCTGTTGCTATGGTAACTTAGAATGACATCTTACAGCAGTTGTTGGGTCACGATAGTTGAGAAAATGAACGTTCACAAAATTTAGCAATATATTTTTATCGATTTGTTTTGTTTACCCTTCAAACTATAGGGTGGTTTAAAATTTGAAAACTGTTGTATGCCACTTTTAGTTAAAGCCTGGTTCGCACCTGTGACATAACGGCATTGTGATCATATTCCTTCTATGTCGTTATGTAGTGTTTTTCATACATAACGAATCGGTGGGTGCTCAGCTAGAGAATATTGTCGTTTTGTAACTGGTTTGTGTTAGTGATGTATAAGATATGTGTATATAGAAACCTTTTATCGGAACAGGTTATAATGTTACTGAAAAGCTTTTATAGCTCAATGGTTATATTTATGTAGTGCAAGACAAGTTTCGGTATACGTGTAAAGCAATGTTTCTTTCAGTTGAGCTAGCACGTCCATGTTTTACCAACAATTGTTATAGATAGTTCACATAAACATTTGGAACAACATCTCGCAAAAAAATACATTTTATCAGGCTTTCTTACAATACAAGTTACTCGGTAGATTAACAAGTTTAATTTGTACTCACACACAGTACCGTGAACGTCCTCAAATCATTCATGCTTAAATAATTTCATAAAATTAAAGGAAAGAAGCTGAAAATATCCCGCGAATTTCAGTGAACAACAACTATTTAATCAAGATCTATGTTCAACTTTGCACTAAAAGAAATAACCATGGATCAGATATCTTACTTAAACATAATTGTACTCATTCGCTGAACAGGTTAAATTGTTCAAATTATGCTACTTGTTGTATCATGTTGTATGATGCTTGGGTAAATGAACTTACTATACGTAGACTCCATGGACACAAACAGTTCTTTGCTTAATTGGATGTTTGAGTTGACTTCCACAGAAAGACAACTTTCACAATTATTTGCCCCCCACCCCCCCCCCCCCCCCCCTTTGGGGCTTCCCCATGCTACGGCCCTGGCAATGCAACTGACTAAGGAATCATCTTAATGGAGGAGAGCCTTAACTACAAGGTGGTTGCTATGGAAGAGTTCCAAACGTCACATAATCGGTTTCTTCACTTCCACGGCTATGATGTTTGGTCATGTTCGTTCTGTTAATGGTTCCATCAAACTTGATGAGTCACAACCATATTTGGTCAGTCACGTGTCCAAAAAAAAAGCAATGTAAACGGCTTAAGAATATCCCAATAAAAAATCTGTAGCATGGATTTGTTAAAATTCACATTATTGACGGTAATTCCATGCTACAGATGTTAAAGAAATGTAAAAATGCTTATGGTTCCCTCCCAAAATGGATTGTTATCTCTTTTCCTTTGAATTTTTGCGCTTTTTCATTCTTACGCGTGGTTGGGCACTGGCACTAGTTGTGCATGTGCATTGTGCAATTTCGATTTTTAGTGATCGGGTCTCTTGTTCAGTTTCATAGTTTCCACCATATTAGCAGTTAATGACACGTGAGAAATGCTAACCCCGAAATAATGACACCAGCAACGACTCTAGTTAAGGTTCACCACCCCAAGAAGATAGCTTTGTTAACATTTACATCCAATTTATACTGTGCAAGATACATCCATTTGATAAAAATACAAGTTGAAGCGCGCTTTTTAACATGTTAAATATAACAATGAAAAATAAAATAATACTAATTTCAGCAAAATGCTCCCTGTCTCTGCTCCCCCCATCCCCCTCATTGGGTGTAGAGTTGTAAGGGCGAGAGTCTCTGCAGAGTCCCACCCTTACCGGTCCACCCGCACGAGGAAGCTTTAAGAAGCTAATGATGCTAAAAGCTTTATATAAGAGGTGACAACCTCTTTTTCTCCCATATGAGACACATTTTCTTAGATCATGTGCACGAAGGAATGTGCCGTGGAAATATCTCGTTCACGTTTCAAGCAATCTAAAAACCCTTTGCTCATCTCATAATAATATAAAATAATAATATTAATAATAATAATAATAATAATAATAATAATAATAATAATAATAATAAGTGGTAGGATTTAGTAAGAATTATAATAACGGAAAATTAAAAACCACAGTGACAAACCAGTGAATAGTATTGAAATTTAGTTAAGACTGAGTGCCGAAAAAGAACTGACAAAGACCAGTGAATTCTTGGTTTTCACTGTCACGCCATAAAATTTTAAAATGGTCTAAAATCGAAACGAATTAGCGAAGGAAGCCAATAATTTGTAATGTTATAAAAGAGTAACAAATAAACAACTTCGCGAAGTCTCAGATCTGTGCAATATTCCGTTGTTGAATTATTCGCCGAAGCATTCGACTCAAATTTACAAAGCTTTGTATGGAAACGCCATCCCGGAGGGACACCAATATATAATGTTTTAGAATCGAAACTATTTAGTGAAAGAAGCCAATAATTTGTAATGTTATAAAAGAGTAACAAATAAAAAACTTCGCTAAGTCTCAGATCTGTACAGTATCCCGTTGTTGAATTATTCGCCGAAGCACTCGACTCAAATTTACAGAGCTTTGTATGGAAACGCCATCTTGGTGCCCCTCCGAGGGGCACCAAGATGGCCGCCGGAAATCAATAAAAACATCTGGACTTCACTTTCGCTCTGAAAGCGATTACTTTTCTCTCGTGAACTACTATTCATTCGCATAAACTGCATTCCTAATACTTTAACTGCCCAAAGTGCCAAAAATCACGAGGAGAGGCCCTTGTTTCATAGGAAAAAGCTTTGTCACGGACGCCATGTTGGTGTCACGTAGGGTGAAAAGTCAGAAATTCAAAATGCTGCATTTTCAAAACGAAAGACGCTACCGGGTTGGATATTTGTGAAAAGATTTATTTTTAAGTCATCTTCAACCTGGTGGACATATAAATTCAGAAGGCATTACAATTTATGATTTTCGAATTTGATGACGTCACGTGAAAACCAAGAATAGTGCCGGATCCATCGTAGACCTGGATCAGTAAAAATTTTGAATAGGTAAAAAGGGCAAACTGATCACGGCAAGGAGAAGAGATTGAGACAGAATTAAAATAAAAAAAAAAACAAACGGTTTAATGTATTTGTACTGTTGTTCTTGCCCCCGTCAGTAACCCATCACTCCTGACCTCGCTTACTTTTTACTTCATTAATAATATTAAATACAGTCGAACCTCACTAACGGACACCTATTCCAGATCACCAGAGTCTAAATTAACTTCTCGTAAGCGGACAGTAAACGATATCAATAAATTTCTAACAAAAAAGGTTTTAATGGTTTTAATTGAACATGACCTAATAAACAAAAGCGCAGTGTGATCCTGAACCATACAGTTACATGAAAGTAACTAGCCATTTCGATTTCAATGAGCTCGTTTTCGTAATAGTACGGTTAAGTTTTCCTTTTTTAACTTTTCTTCGAGCCAGTCATGCCACACGAAAATGAATGAAATCTAAACTCGCAGAGTAATTCCAACCCATATCATGCTTCCCTGTTCATCAGCTCTCCTGTGATATATACTGAAGCGTTGCTGAGTTGATATGCTTCAGGAACTTTAATCTTTAATCTTTAATTGAGAATATAAATTGCCAATAGCGAGGCTAATCCGGCAATATAATGGAGTTGCCAGCGGTCGCTCAGTAAATTAATACAAATAAATTAAATTACGTTAAGTTGAATTAATTTTAATTTATAGCGTCATTGTTGCACACGTGTTAATTAGTTTTCAAAAACGTAAATGAGTAGGAGATACTTCACGGATAAATTCTGAATATGATGCAGCTTTAACGATGTCAGATGGTAATGCATTCCACACAGGAACTGATCTCACATAAAATGAATCGTCTACCTTTCTGTCGGACTAATATCAAACAATTTTCCGTTTTTTACCAAGGACCCAAATTTTACAACTCCTTATCTAATGAGATCGTGAACTCGTCCTCCCCTGCCTCCTTTAAAAAAGCAATTAAGACGTTTATTTGTAATAAATATTAGTAATCTTATATAAATGTGTCAAAAGTATCCGTCGTCATGTTCTTATTTTGTTAATGTCATCTTACAAAACTGAAGCTGAGGAGGCCTAATTAACATAAGCTTCATAGTTTCTTTTAGGCCTCCTCGCCATTGTTATCTCTATTCTTTTTATGTTAATGTGTTATTGTAATATGGCCAATAAAAAAAAAAAAATAAAAAAAAATATTTGAAAGCGTTAACTGAGGTGGATGGTTGAGGGATCTTAAAAGCATGACTTGCCCTTGTGCGTCGACTGCACGGTGGCACTGTGGCAAGCTCGCAAGGGAAGGAAATGTTGACTTGACCTCTGTGTATTTTGTAGAACATGCCAATATCGCATATATTGCGCCTCGATTCCGATCAGTGAAGTCTGAGAACATTGAGGATACAGCTTGAGAGGATCCTTTCGTTGTGTTATCGTGGTTCTTCTCTCAGTTTCCTGAACAACTGCTACGGCGTTTTTTTCTACCTCATTTCCGAGATCTCGCCGTAGTGAAATTTCAGTGTAACTCACGCGCCTAAAATTACCAAGGAGCATTCGGAATTCGCCAACTTCCATGGCAATGAGGAACTTTCACATACTTTACTTAAGGTGCATGTCGGATATCTTAAGGCGAGGGTACACATGAATTTGAATGAAAATTGAAAAGGTTTAAAGAAGGGATAGAAGAAAGAAAATGATTTTTGGAACACCAACAGATAGTTGATACCTACGCAAGAGCATCCCAGGTTGCAAGTGGACTAACTTGGTGTCCGTCTATTAATTATTAACTACAAATTCTAATTTTAAAAATTTTGAAAGAGTGCAAAGAAAAGCAACCCGTTTTTGTACAGGTCAATACAATCGAACGGCAAGTGTCACAAGCATGCTTCAAGACCTAAAATGGGACACACTTAAAACAATAAGAAGGAGATCAAGGCTTACTACTATGTACAAAATGTGCCATGGTCACTTAGACGGTAATTGGGATCAATACTTAATTCCTAACAGTGAGAGAAGAACGAGGGGTAGTCATGATCTCAAATTTTGTGTTCCCAGGGCAAATAAGAACATTTTAAAGTTTTCTTTTTTCCCAAGAACAATCATCGATTGGAACAATTTCTCTGCCGAAACCGTTTTAAGTAAATCTATTGACGCTTTTAAAACTCGCCTACCTTAATTTGACTATTTAGATTTTTAGATATATCAGATTTTTAGTTATTTTTATTTAACTTGATTTTTCTTATATTTTATTTATAGTTGGCGTGATATCCCATGGATTTTTCCGACTTAATGAATGTAAATGTAAATGTAAATGTAAATGTAAATGTAAATGTAAATGTAAATGTAAATGTAAATGTAAATGTAAATGTAAATGTAAATGTAAATGTAAATGTAAATGTAAATGTAAATGTAAATGTAAATGTAAATGTAAATGTAAATGTAAATGTAAATGTAAATGTAAATGTAAATGTAAATGTAAATGTAAATGTAAATGTAAATGTAAATGTAAATGTAAATGTAAATGTAAATGTAAATGTAAATGTAAATGTAAATGTAAATGTAAATGTAAATGTAAATGTAAATAACATTTCACTAAATCTTCAAAATTTCTTATTTCTCTTAATTTTTCAAATCCTTTGAGAAAAACTATTTCCTCCCAAACATACCCAAAAATCACCCAAAAATTTACAATACACCCCATAACTTAGATTCATGCCATAAGCAGAGAGGTTTTGGATTGCTTGAAACGTGAACGAGATATTTCCATTAAAGCCATGTCAAGTGGCTGCAAAACTCGTCGATAATTCTTTTTACGTACGGTATCTAAGGACACTCATTTTTCGTTTTAGAAAATAACTACATGCAATGTACATAAAAAATGGACTTCTTCTATTCTGTTCACTCCCTGATGGGGGACTGAGTATGTTACTTTTTTTAAATAGCTTACATCAGTTCGTGTGAGGGCAATGCGAAAGCTTCACAGATATACATGTATATCATGAATGTATTACCTAAATCGTAGTCTTTAAATTAGTGTTAAATTTATGTGTGATATAAAAAGCAACATCCAACAACCCTGTGATGGATAATACAATTACAGACATTACAAGTGGTCGGTGCTACGCTCTCTTGTGCACAATTTTTTTTTCAAGCTCCTGTAAGTGACACCTCCCGACCTCGACCTCGTTACCGGGGTCTTGTCGGTCCTGGATGAGAGTGGACTGGACACAGAAGAAAAAGAAATCCAAGATGGAGACAAAGTTGACCCCAAAGGAAGCCGAGGAATATTTAGCTCGTATTCATTATACAGGCCCCCAAGAACCAACAATCGAGGTCTTGACAGAACTACAGCGATGTCATATCTTATCAGTGCCATTTGAAAACTTGAGTGTGTATGGGAAGGAGGAAATTATCCCGTCGAAAGATTGGCTGTTCGAAAAGATCGTGCGAAGACAACGAGGTGGATTTTGCATGGAACTAAACACGATGTTTTCATTTCTTCTTGATTATTTTGGATTTGAATACATAATACATGCTGCTTCAGTGTTCTGCCCGATCACAGGACGCAAAGGCCCACCGTCACATCGGATTCATTTGGCGAACGTCGGTGGGGAGCACTGGTTGACTGACGTTGCGTTCGGCGATTCATTTTGGACGCCTCTTCGTTTCACCGGCTTACAAGAACATCAAGAACAACAGAGCGGAACTTATCGAATTCTAAAAGACGGAGATAGCTACATCTACGAAGAAGAAGTAAAAATTATTGTCGATGAATTTGGTCGAGAAGAAAAGGCAAAGGAGAAGTTTGCAAATCCTGATGATCCTAACTGGGTTCCTAGATACAAATTTGACCTCACACCAAAAAGCGTAGAGGACTTCGACGAAATGTTAGTTTTTCATCAGACAAATCCCAAGTCTCCATTTACTCATGATCGCATAGTCACCCTGGCGAAACCATGGGGAAGGGTAACCATTGGAGGGACTAAACTCGTGACTACAACATTTCTGGGAGACAACAAAGTCAAGAAAGAATCCAGAGAACTTGAGGGTGGAGAAGAAGAGGTGGTAAAAGAGCTGGAGCAGAAATTTGGAATTAGAAGAGATGCTTGTTTCTACCCTGAGGGGTCTGTGTTTTATGGAGTTGACTGGAACAATTGAACATGTACACCACAGGCCATTGTCTTTTCTCTCTCAAGAATAGAAGCAAAATACACAAGCATGTTATTGTTACAGTAGTCTCCTACACAGCCATTATTTGGATCACCACAAAACGCATGGAGTGGAGAGGAGTGTTGTGTGATGAGCGTTGTGTGACAATCCAAATAACAGCTGCATAGGATACTTACAAGCATGCTGATGCATTAAAATTACCCACCATGTAAAAACATTGCATACTTAGCTGCAGATAAACCCAGATAGTCAAATGGTTAATACATGTGTGTACCCAAAGGTTATGCATGTTTATTTGTGTGGTTTATTCTAGGCAATTCATAGCTTTGAACTGAAAAAATTGTGTGACACATTAATAAAATATTAATTCAAGATGTCAAGCATACATCACTAAATATTATTGTTGCAAAATTTCACGAGGTGTGTTTGAACAAACTTGATTAATAATTGGAATTTGCGAAATAGCCCTTACGTCACTAATTCAACAATTTGTGCTTAACATCCATGATGTACTTCATGTAGTACAATGAGTAGGTGTAAACCTTTCGGAGAAACCTTCCAATCCATATCAAAACTCAAAAACAGGTACCTTCACTTTGCACTTTCAAGAACAAATTAACAGATAACATGATTAAAAAAAAATTATAAAGCACTTTTTAAATCCGCAAACAGGTTTAGATTTTAGGTCTTAGTAGTTAGTATAGGAAATCGTATGAACACGAGTGCATTTCGTGATTTATGGGCACGAGTGATGTTTTGAAAGTTCTCAAAATTGCACGATCCGCTTCGGCGAGTGCAATTTTGAGAACTTTCAAAACATCACGAGTGCCCATAAATCACAAAATGCACTCGTGTTCATACGATTTCTTGTTTATAATATTCTCAACAAAATTTTGGTGAGGCCGTCACGGTACACTGCACGCGACTTTCAACTTTCACTTTCGCTCAACTTTCGTATTGCACTTTATAACCTAATTTGCACTCTATAATCTATTTATTCATTCGTCATTGACCAATCAGAAACTGTATATTTCGTTGAGTATATTATAAGTAGACTTATAGCTTTAATATACCGGTATTTACATTTTTATTGTATTTTATATAGGTTATACAATTTTTTTATATTAGGTTACCATGTAATTATATGTTGAAAAGTCTGTAGGAGCATATAGTAAAGTATGAATGTATGTATGTATAATGATGATGTATGTATGTATAACTCCAGAGACAGCAGAGCATATTTTCAATTAGAGGGCTTGAAAGCGAGCACCAGAGGCACGACCCTTTGGGGGATCTATCCACCCCCCTAGAAAAATTTGAAATCTAGTGGACCCTAGAGGCTTGGAAATGCTATTTTGCCCGAAATTGGGGGGCCTAAAGCTCCAAAAAGCTCCAAAAAGGGGGTATTAGGGAAAGGGGGCTTAACCTCGTTACCAGAGTTTTGTCGGCGCTTAAGTTTGCGGATGAGTGGGAACTTGGACACGGATGGAAAAACAGGGGTCATGTCGTACCTCCTTTGAACAAGTTGTTTTATTGGCTCACCAAAACAATAGATGAATGACCTAAACAATGCCCCTATCCCTATAAACAATAGCAGGTACTGTTTTAGAACGGCCAATGAAAATAGAGGTTTATGAGAGGTACGACCCTACTGAAAAACAGCCGAATCCAAGATGGAGGCAAAGTTGACCCCAAAGGAAGCCGAGGAATATTTAGGTCGTATTAATTATACAGGCCCAAAAAGCCAACAATGGAGGTCTTGACAGAACTACAGCGATGTCATATCTTATCAGTACCATTTGAAAACTTGAGTGCGTATGGAAGGGAGGAAATAATTATCTCGAAAGATTGACTGTTCGAAAAGATGGGCCATTCAATTTTTTATCCCCTCCCCCCCCCCCCCCCACCCCCCCCACCCCCAACTAAGGAAGAGGTTAGTCAAAATTGTCCCCCAAGAAAAATACGATCAAAGTGCCGACATGTATATTTCGGGTATCTCTCAGCACTGCTTACATTTGTTACTATGAAGCTCAAACCCTTTTAAGCCTTAAAGTGTCCTCCGATTTTCTTCGATCCAGTCTCTTTTCGATCTGCTCAAATTAGCCAGCACAGTTTGTTCTTGCGACTCCTCAACCAGCGCAAAAATGGTAATTAAAAAAATATGTGCAGGATATTTTGCCAGCCAGCAAGAATTCCGCTGGGGAACAGATAAAGTGAGGAACAGATTCGTTGGGTGCCCCTGTATCGTTGGATCATGTCACTTATGTAGGCAGGAGCAAGGCCGTATAGAGATTTAAACGTTGAAAGAAGAATCATGAACTGAGTGCATTCTTTAACAAGGAGCCAGAGTAGATCCATCAATCTGACACAGGTGTTATATGATCGTGTTTCCGTGTGTACCAGTAATGAGGCGAGCAGCGGCATTTTGAACGTACTAAAGCTTTTGTAGGAGATATTTAGGCAAGCCATACGCGAGGGAGCTGCAGTAGTCTAGCTTTGAAGTGACAAATGTATGAACTCGAGTTTCAGTAGTCTTCAGTGAAACAAATTTCCTAATTCGTGTGATGTTCCTTAAATTAATGGTAAAAAGTACTCTTGCAAGTAGAGTTCATGTGAGCACCACGGCCATGGTCATAACCCGAGGGAAGGACTCCCATATAAAAATGACGGGGTGCTCGTCGTACCTTTTAGGGGTCAAAATTTGAACATTGGTACCGCTTAGGGTACTAAAATTTAAAATGACTGTTAGAATTATCGCGGTACCTTTCAGGGTATTGAGCCGAAAAAATATGACAGAATATGACATGTGTTGTTATAGAATTGGTACCTCTTTGCAACCTCGTTCCCAGGGCTTTTCCCTTCGCAAGAGTTGAATGTTTTGTGATAAAATCGCGGACATGTCGCTCGTGTAGCCGCCCTGCAACTTTTTTCTTGCACTTGTGACGCGATAAAAGGGTATCTAGCCAATGAAATTTAAGAACTAAAGCGAGGCTCAGGCTTAATTACCAACCCAGCCTCGCGCGGTCTTTGTTGCAACATTTTGTCACCAAAATTTGTCACCCGTGTAGCCACCACCATGCGCTGGCGACGCGACAATTTTTTAAAAAATCGCATCACCTGTGCAAACAAAAAATCGCACGTGTAGCCGCGGCTTTAGTTAGTACACCATGTGACAGTACGGTTAAGTAAGGGACGGACCATTAGAAAAGTGATGGGGGGGGGGGGGGAACTTTGGGAGAGGCAAGAAATTCTTTTTTGTCCACCCAAGGTGGAAATTTTTTTTTTTTCACTCGATGGCTGGAATATATATATATTTTAATAGTTTATTTTTTAATTGTCCTTGGGCAGATTTTTTTTTTTTTGGCGATAATAATAATAATAATAA
Source organism: Cladopsammia gracilis (assembly GCA_022457155.1). NCBI lineage: Eukaryota > Metazoa > Cnidaria > Anthozoa > Scleractinia > Dendrophylliidae > Cladopsammia > Cladopsammia gracilis. Next base: position 85,170 of record JAJGOT010000599.1, on the reverse strand, counting down.
TAATAATCTTTATTGAGGAAAACTCTTTCACATCAGTGATTTTCAAAAAGGACCTCGATTAAGACTAAGAATAAAAATTAAAATACTCACACTAAAAAACAAAACAAAAAACACATCAAAAACTATGTAAAAACTCTTAGGGAATATATTTGAATATATTTTTTTTCTTAATAATTTACGGGGAAAATTTTTTTTTTTTTGCTTTTGCCCCACCTCCCCCCATCACTTTTCTAATGGTCCATCCCTAATGATCCGCATAAGAAGGATAGCGCTGAACGGCAATGCACGATGGAATGCCAACTATTTTCATTGTTACAACTAGTGATCTCATTTACCTAGACTCAAAAACCGCTAAAAAGTTAAGGTTCAAGGTGCGTGAAGTCTAAATTTTTTAAGGTTTCAAGTATTTTGAGACCCAATCGCACAACATGCAATTTTTAAAAGATATTGTATTTGGGAACTTCATCAAAGAAGCAAAATTAGTAGCTATTGTCTTCTGCTATTCTGATTGGTTAAGCACGAACATTTCCTAAAATATATTTGACGCAAATGGATTTTCTGTATTTTTATAATGGAATATAATTATGAACCATCAGCCCTCCTCTGTTCTTAAAATCAAAGATATTCTATGTGGGAAAGAGCCATTGCCGCAGAACAATGAAGTTTACTATTCTGGGCTTTCACATGACGTCCTAAAAATTAAAAAATCTAAAGAAAACGTCCTACAAAGCTGTTTCTAACATGCTATGTGGATACAAATATTATAATCTTTCACACAAAGTTTCAGGTTTTAACGATGTTTTGCTTCCGATTTACAAAGGTTTTAAATGTGTCACGCAATACGTCACGCTATTTCAGATAAGCCGCGGAAATAAACAAAATTGAATCAGCTGAAAGTTATTTTTTGCATCATAAGTGCTTATAAGCCGAGTTAATTGAGCTTATAGCAAATACAATATTTTTGGATGTGATTTTTGGTGTAATTAAGACTTTGAATTTTTGGCCGCCATCTTTGTGCCCCTGAGAGGGGCACAAAGATGGCCGCTCCATACATTTCTTACTAAAAATATCTAATACTCGTTCGCCTATAACTCTTGAACGAAATGCTTTTGCGCTTCAAAATTTGGCCACGATATGTAGTTTTAAACTCTCTACAATTCCATAAACATTTTGGATTCGAAATCTATTTTTTAATGCTTCTGAATTTTGATATGATGTAAGTGAAAGCGAAGAATAGTTCTAATGTGAAGCATTACTTTAATAAATTGCAAATACAGCTATTTCAATTAACTTTGTCGGATGAAAGCTTAAAGCCAAGACCGCAAGGTAATATGGGTTAGGGTTAAAGCCATTGCATAAAAATCCCATACAACCTTGCGGTCTTAGCTTTTCGCCTTTTTCATCCGACAACGTTAATAGGCCATTTGCACGATGACGTCATATGACTACAACTACCACAATCCTTCAGTATTTTGTTTTGTAGTGCAAATTAGGGCCATTGTTATTTAAACCTCACTGGGATTACAAAATTTAAATAAGAAAGGAAAAACGAAATGAATTCTGGTAGTTGTAGTCAAATGACGCCATCGTGCTAATGGCCTATTGAAATAGCTGTATTCATTTTCTCGGTTTTGAAGGAAGAGGGGATTGGGACGGGGGGGGGGGGGGGGGGGGGGAAGGATCTTATTGCTCAAAATGGGGGTATTGGGGCAAGGAGGCTTAACCTCGTTACCAGGGTTATGTCGGCGCATAAGGTCGCGGATGAGTGGGGACTTGGACACGGCATTTATCCAAGATGGAGGCAAAGTTGACCCGAAAGGAAGCCGAGGAATATTTAGGTCGTATTCATTATACAGGCCCCAAACAGCCAACAATCGAGGTCTTGACTGAACTACAGCGATGTCATATCTTATCAGTACCATTTGAAAACTTGAGTGTGTATGGAAGAGAGAAAATAATTCTCTCGAAAGATTGGCTGTTCGAGAAGATCGTGCGAAGACATCGAGGTGGATTTTGCTTTGAATTAAACACGATGTTTTCATTTCTTCTTGATTATTTTGGATTTGAATACAAAACACATGCTGCTTCAGTGTACAGCCGAAAGACTGGGCTCCAAGGCCTACCGTTGGATCATCGGGTTCTTATGGCAAACGTCGGAGGGGAGTTGTGGTTGACTGACGTTGCGTCCGGCGATTCATTTTGGACGCCTCTTCATTTCACCGGCTTGCAACAACATCAAAAACAACAGAGCGGAACTTATCGAATTCGAAAAGATGAAGACAGCTACATCTGCGAAGAAAAAGTAAAAATTATTGTCGATGAATTTGGTCGAGAAGAAAAGGCAAAGGAGCAGTTTACAAACCCTGATGATCCTAACTGGGCACCTAGATACAAATTTGACCTCATACCAAAAAGCGTAGAGGACTTCCACGAAATGTTACTTTATCATCAAACAAATCCCAAGTCTGCATTTACTCATGATCGCATAGTCACCCAGGCAAAACCATGGGGAAGGGTAACCATTGGAGGAACTAAACTCGTAACTACAACATTTCTGGGAGACAACAAAGTCAAGAAAGAATCCAGAGAACTTGAGGGTGGAGAAGAAGAGGTGGTAAAAGAACTGGAGCAGAAATTTGGAATTAGAAGAGATGCTTGTTTCTACCCTGAGGGGTCTGTGTTTTATGGAGTTGACTGGAAGAATTGAACATGTACACCACAGGCCATTGTCTTTTCTCTCTCAAGAATAGAAGCAAAATACACAAGCATGTTATTGTTACAGTAGTCTCCTATACAGCCATTATTTGGATCACCACAAAACGCATGGAGTGGAGAGGAGTGTTGTGTGATGAGCGTTGTGTGACAATCCAAATAACAGCTGCATAGGATACTTACAAGCATGCTGATGCATTAAAATTACCCACCATGTAAAAACATTGCATACTTAGCTGCAGATAAACCCAGTCAAGTGGTTAATACATGTGTCTACCCAAAGGTTATGCATGTTTATTTGTGTGGTTTATTCTAGGCAATTCACAGCTTTGAACTGAAAGAATTATGTGACACATTAATAAAACATTAATTCATGACATCAAGCATACATCACTAAATATTATTGTTGCTAAATTTCACTAGGTGTGTTTGAACTAACTTCAATGATAATTGGAATTTGTGATATAGCCCTGATACCTCACTAATTCAACAATTCACACTTAACATCCATGATATATTTATTTCATGTAGTGCAATGAATTGGTGTAAACCTTAGAGAAACCTTCCAAGCCATCTCAAAACTCAAAAACAGGTACCTACACTTAGCACTTTGAAAAACAAATTAACAGATGACATGATTAAAAAAATTTTAAAAAATTTTGAAAGCGAACGTCAAAGGTGCGACCCTTTGGAGGGATCTATTCACCCCCCTAGAAAATTTTGCAATCTAGTGGACCCTAGGGGCTTGGAAATGCTATTTTGCTTTTAATTGGGCAGCTAAAGCCCCCCAGCCCTCCACCCCCCAGCTCTCCTGACCCTGAACTCAACAATTATAGTGCTCAAGGTTCTGCAGTATTGCCTGATTTTAGCCAACTCGGCCTACGCCCTCATCGGCTAAATATCTGGCGATATTGCACTCGCCTTCATGCTACAACTGTTAATTATATAAAGTATATTATTGCACTCAGGTTATGGCTTATGGTGTAGGGATAGATAATATATTTTGGCACGTTTGAGGGAAACAGGGGGGACTTATAAATAGGGATTGGAGGCTTATCAAATTTCAGAAATGACAATACATAGCAGGAGCCAACATAGATAAACCATATTTTGATGAAAACTTTCATGTTTGTGTTTCAATAATTACTATTGATTACATGGGTAGGGGGGGTACTCAGGTATATTAGTGACAGGGAGATGCGAAGACATTTTTTCACTTTGCGATCTGAGGACTTTTTGGGGGTTAGATATTTTGTGGTGACTTTCCAGGGGGGAGGGAGGGACTTTGCGGAAAAGATTTTGGTGAGAACTGTTTTGGGGGTCGGCAAAAAGCGTAACCTTTTTATCCAGAGAGAGAGACTCTTTGGGAGTTACGTTCTTGGCCGTTGGGCTTTTTTTAGGGTCTGGCTTTAACCCGATAGGACTATTTTTGGGTCTAACAATTTCACCCCATTCGCACTTCCCAGTCACCATTGTAGATTAGTACCCTCCCCCCTGGGGGGCAAGTTAATCATGTACAAGAGCATGAGACAGAGCGGAAGGACTTGAGCCTCCCTCAGCTTGCTCACTCTCTTAGGTAACAAAACAGGTTAAATCAATAAATTATTCTTTCTTTACAAACTACAATGTTGACAAGACCTCAAATTATAAACTTAAACTTAATCCTTTCATTTTCCTATCAAATCTATTAAATCCTTAGATCAAAAAGGGTTATTGCACTAAAAAAATGGAGAATATTAGAAATTATTAGAAAGTACAGTGGAACCTCGCATCCCTTAATGGAGGCGTCCCTTTAATAGAGGTGATAGTTGTCCCTTTAATATAGGTGATAATTACAAAGGTTATATGTTGTGAGCGTTTTGCCGACCGGGACAAGGAGAAGTGCCCCCTTAATAGAGGTGTTACTTTAATTGAGGTGATAATTACAAAGATTATGTGAGTGTTTTGCCGGCCGGGACCAGGAGAAGTGTCCCCTTAATAGAGGTGTCCCTTTAATAGAGGTGATAACTGACAAAGATTATATGAGCGTTTTCGGTTGGGTAGGACCAGGAGAAGTGTCCACTTAAGGGAGGTGATAATTAAAAAGATTACATGAGAGTTATATGATTATATGAGAGTTAACCTAGACCAGGAGAATTGTCCCCTTAATAGAGGTGTCCCTTTAGGGCAGTTTTCAATTGAATGTCGAAAGTAATTTCTTAATTGCTTTGGTTTTGCATTGCTACGCTTTGTGATTGGCTAAAAGTTCTCGCGCCATTTTCTCAACCAATCAGAAGTAAAAGCAAAACCAATCGTGACTTGCTCGCACGCGTTTTCCCGCGCTTGACGCCGCCGACATGTAATTGCTTCGAGTTCTAATTGGTTCATTGGATTGTTTACGACTGCTATGATTGGTCAGAGTAATTACTTTGGTTTTGGTTTTCGACACTCAATTGAAAACTACTCTATTTCATATCCGAAACGACAGTTTGATTCCTCCGAAAGCAAAAGACGTTAGATTTTCCGATTTTACGAAAGTTTGAGGCTCTAAACTCCAGTTTATAGTGTGATAAATTACGAATTTTCGAGATGACTAAAGGTCTTCTGAACAGAGCTTTCCACCGAAACGACTTTCTTTTCATCATATATAGGCGTCAAATCACAAAAGCATCACCATCGCTTTCATGTTAAGGTAATGTTTTACACGAGACGCAACAATGTTGCGTTAAAAGTTGACGCCGTGTAACAGCGCGTGGACGATTTTTAACGTAATATTTTCTTGCGGCAACATGTTGCAAGTTTTTGAAGCTGATTCAAAAACTCGCAACGCAAACATTGCGAAGGAAATCGTCCGCGCACCCATGTTAAGGTGATGTTACACGAGGCGATTTTTAACGCCGATTTTTAATCCATGTTAAACGAGACAACTTTTAACGCAACTTTGTTGTGGCAACAGTCGGCAACGGTATGTTACACGAGACGATTTTTAACATTGTCCGCAATGTTTGAGCCCAGGCTCCTGCTCGACTTGCCTCCTTCTTGGTTAACTTTAGGGACGTATCCCACAAGACAGGTTTTTCCTCGTAGAATTTTATAAGTTTTCGCCTTTCGGCGTCATCTAAACGAACTTAAGGTACAAATTCGACTTCATCTTCAACAAGCTCCGCCATTTTGTCTGTTTGCGTAATGTCGACATGGCACTTTCGGTTGTCCGTGGTGCATTCTGGGACGATGTTGCGTTAAAAGTCAGCGGCGGGGGTGTTACACGCGCCAACTCCAACAAAATTCGGGTTTTCAAAACTTTGAATCGCTTTCAAAAACCTGCAATATGTTGGCGCAACGAAATGTTGCGTTAAAAATCGGCCTGTGCGCCATGTTAAACAATATCGATTTTTAACGGAACAATGTTGCGTTAAAAATCGGCGTTAAAAGTCGGCTCGTGTAACATCACCTTTACACGGCATAAAAACTTTTAGCGCAACATTGTTGCGCTAAAAATCGTCGTTGCCGTCCCGTGTAAAAGGCGATGTTACACGGGACGATTCGCACTGACGATTTTAGTGCAACATGGGTGCGCGGACGATTTTCTTCGCAATTTTTGCGTTGCGAAGTTTTTGAATCAGCTTCAAAAACTTGCAACGCAAAAATACGAATTTTACTCAAGTTGTTTCGTATAACATACCTGTCGCTAATTTTGTTGCGCTAAAAATCGTCGCGCTAAACATCACTTTTAGGTCTGTATAGTCTATTTTTTCACAATACACTGAATTCTACACGCATTTTGATTGGTCATTACCTATGATCTATGAGAGTACAGACGGACAGCTGACGTCATAGAGAATTTGTTTTCTCTGTTTTGCCTAACATGGCGGATAGTTTTGAAAATAGCGAGATTATTCCGGAAAACGCAAGTGAAGATATCGAAAAAATGTTTAGCAGAAGCTTTTAACAATTAAAAACACGAAAAGGAAGCGAAAAGTAGTTTTGTTGACGTGGAAAATACCGAAATTAGAAAAAAAGTCATCGAACAGTCATGACCACAGTGGGGTGCTACGAGGCTAATTTTTCTTCCTTGTTATTGTATAAAACCAATATATTCCATTTTGCCGTGCGTCTTTTTCAGTTATAGATCACAGAAGACGTCAAAATGTGGTAAGAACATCAGTGACCAACTCGCCTGCGGGTCGTTGGCCACTTTTTTGTAAGAACGAAAAACTGAAGTGGCCAACGAGCCGCAGGCGAGTTGTTCACTGATGTTCTTACCATTTAGTTTTGACGTCATCTGTGATCTAACAGACGCACAACAAAATGGAATCTATTTGTTAAAAATGCTCTGAATTTCTGATCAGCCACACACTTTAAACATGTTAAATGGTGATCCGGAGAAATGGATGAAAATCGAGATCTCCCAAGTTATAAGGCATTGCATTTGGTTGAGCGCGCGCTAACACGGACTGATAAACGAACGTATGAAATATTTCCTTGTGTCCGGCACTCGCTAAGGTTTAGCTATAGTGTTAACCCTTTCACGGTGCAGTTTTAACATTTGAGTTTGTTGACGAAATCCTATGGTGTGTCCATTCAAATGAAACCTCTTCAACAGTCCTTTTGCGTGGTGCCATTTATTTTTCAATGATTTACACAATAAAATTCATCGGATTTTTTTCTTGAATTTAAAAGGTTAAATTCTGAGAAAATACAGAGAGAACATGCTCGACAAAACTATTATTTAATCATGACCACACTGCAGCTGAACGCCTCTGTTTTCCCCTCGCCCGTGGACCTGCGTAAAAGTAAGAGCTCTGCGGTCGACAACGTAAAAGTATAAGTTTGTATTAATGTTGAGGCTAAAGAATACGAGTAGCTTCGAGGATGAAAAATTTAAAGATTATCGCGTTTTAGAGGAGAAAACGTAAAAACTGACTCAATTCCAATTTAGTTAATTTTCTCTTGCACTGACATTGTTTACGTAGACGTACAAATTTACATGTAAAAGATAAAACGCGATGTCTAGACGCATTTGATCAGTAAAACTGATCTCTTGCTATGCAAACACGATCGAGTTTTACAGGCTGTTCCAAATTTCGAGAATTCAATTTCAACTTATCCTCTATGGAACGTACCTTGTAGCAAAGTGGTTTTGAAGCCTAAAAAATCCATTTGCCAATTGTTGTAAAGTATGATTTTCAGGCTTTTTTCGGAAAACACAAGTCAAAGCAGATAAAAACTGAATGTTAATTGCGAAAGCTGATGTCCTTAAAAACATTTCAACAAGGCTTAGCTTAGGTGATGCACCGAGAAATAAGAGCTTTTATGTTGGCCAATAGCATGCCATTGATTTCAGAGGAGGATCGGTCGTACAAAGACAATATGCTATCATGTAATTACTGATAAATCTTTAGTTCTCAGATATAATGCCATATACAGCAGAGACCCAAATAATTATTTCGGTAATTTTGGTATATCAGCATCATATCTTTATTGACTCTGAGCAGCTGTAAAAAGTTTCATTCAATTTTAATTAAACGATTGAAAATATTCATCTTTCTATACAGTAAGCTGACAATAAAAATCCTGAGCGAAACTTTATAGCGAGTTTAATCCCCTATCCATCCATTTTTCTTGACACATCCTCCCTTAAAACCTTTGACAACTTTCCTGCTTTTGTGTCCTTTATCGTCCGGCACTTGTAATGTCAAAGGATAGGCTGACACAGGGAGATCGCAAACTTGATTACTTCTGTCAAGAGATCTTGCATTCATAGAACTTTCTTCTCTAATAACAGCGCACACTGGCTTTAAATCAAACACGAGTTTAGGCCGTGCTGATTCTTGAGTAGAAAAAAATCGCTTTGCGCTTGATCTGGTAAAAGTCCACGAACTTCGCGAATCTCCCCGACGTATTGTCGGATTTATTTGCCTAGTATCATCCGCGAAAATAGCCCGCCGAATGTGACGATAAACGCGTTTCAACCCATTTCGAAACTGGCTTGTGATTAATGCATACATGATTGGGTTGCATGCAGAATTTACAAGCGTTAATACAGCCGTAGTTAACATGAGTTGTTCAGGAATTTTTGCTCCTGGGTATATAGTTATGAGCAGGTTTATAGCGTAAAAAGGTAACCAGCATGTTGTATACACCCCTAGAACGACATATACTCGTATAGTTTTCTTCGAGGCCGATAGATTCACACCTTTAATTTTGTTTGTTACATCGCGAACTTGGATGTTTATAATTGTTCTCGCGTGCCTTCTTGCGACTAAATGGATTCTAGTGTAGCAAAAAACGGTGATGAAATATGGTACTAAAACGCAGCAAACTGTTCTGAAGAAGATAAAGCCGCTTTTATCCGCAAAATACAATGAGCAGCGTTGGTAAGGGTTCAACGAAAAATGCCCCCAGCCAACAAGCGGGCATAAGGAGATAAAAAATGCAAGCATCCATGTCCACGCAATAACGAAACCTGCTCTTCGCTGAGTTACAATTATTTCATATCGAAGGCAGTTTAAAATACTGTGATATCGGTCTAAAGCAATAACAGCTACCGTTAATGAGGTTGCAATGCCATAAAACGAGTTTAAAAACCCGTAGAATTTACACATTACCGTTGAACCGTACTTTATTCGTATTAGCGGCTCAGTTTGTGCCAAAAGTGAATTAACAGCCACAGGAATTAGAACGACTCCAGCGATTAAATCCACCACGCACAAGTTCGCGATGAAAAAGTTTGTCAATGTACGGAGGCGGTTGTTTCGCGCTAAAATGACCAGCACTAACACATTTGAAGTGATATTAACTACGCTTGATAAAATCAACACAACGGCGAAACATGTTGATATTTGCGACGGCTTGTCCTCGCTGCTTCCTAGTTTCGTGTTATTTTCATCCATGACAAAGTTGAAAGTTTTTTTGTCGGGACTGAGCGCGCGCGTTTGTTTCCTTTATCCTCTTGAAGCTAAAATTTGCGAGGCAAGGAGGGTTCAATTTGTAAAATCGTCCTTGCATGAGGCTTCAATTTGTAAAATCGTTCTTGAATATTCACGGTTATTTCCACGTACTTTTACTTCCCGCACAATCGGTAATAGAGCGAGTAACATTAACCCCGCAACAACAAATCGATATGCAGTTTTGTAGCTTCTTATTTGCTCCTTCCAGCCACCACATTTATATTTTATGCGTGTTTTCCTTCTTTGTGGTAAGCCCTGTTGACGGAAAAAGCATGATACCATTATAGGAATTAAGTTGTAAACAAAACAGTTTGCGAATTCATTAGTTATTAGAGTTTGTTGTATTCCGGGGTTTATTTTAACGAAAATAAAGATAGATAAACACTATTAGATTCGACAAACTTCTAAATTTTAATATATGTTTACTTTTAATTCTGGCAGGACCACACGAAGAACATTTCAAATTTATTCATTCTTGATGGAACCCGGAAATAATAAGGTTTTTTTTTTTTTGGTGGATTTAAAAGATAACTCTTTCAGGAAAGATATACATTTTGCATTCAAATAAAAAGAGGAAAAACCTCTTCAGTTTAACAGACACTAAGTAGAAAAATTGCTAATAAAATATTGATGTTTTCTTAGGTGAATTCTTAATTTCACTATACAATTAATACTTACACTTCATGCTCATCAGACTTGAAGATAACTTTACAATGCTTAAACCCACCTATATAAATATTATTTTTTATAATAATTTCGCAAAAAAATGGATACGAGCATTAAAATACTGGAAAATGTCAACCGAAAACGGTAACGTATTACGCCTGCAAAGTAGTTAAGCACATATTTATAATGAGAACGTGTTGTACTCAAGATTTTCTTATAAACAATGAATGAACATTCATCCACCACAAAAAAAAAACGCAGAAATTGACTTTATTTGAATGAGCGAAAAATGAAAATTAATGCCTTACTTCCAATTAAGATGAAGACAGAACAGGCGCCGAGAAGTTTTTCAAACAGTGAAACTAAGTTCTGCGTAGGTGGTTTAAGAACTTTCTTTTTGTTTTATAGATGTCATGAGTAGATCGGTTGGCATAATATAAAATTAATTAATATCGTTGAAAAGACCAGCTGAAACTTTAGCCCAAAGACCTTATATTTTAAGATGATTTCTTGCATCAAGAAATAGAGATAGAATATTTTTCTTTTAGAGGTATATATAAAACTCGATATCAAATATCCAGCATGTATCTCTGGCTAGCTGGTCATCTCATAAATTGCGACTGAAACTTTATCCAGTGGCTAATTCATTTTATCGCGAGCTGGCTAGCGGTATATTTCAAAGGCAAATTTATCAACTCTTTGAACAAGCGGTTCAGTTTTAATTTTCCGGGTTTTTATGGCTACACGCAAATTAGTATTAGCACCAGTCCGGTACAACTCCATTCTTTTAGTATTTTACGCCGAAAATCGAATTCAGTAAAATTTCTAAAAAAGTTTCGAGTTTGTTATCACGAATAACCGATGTCGCGTCAGTTTGTGTTCTTAATGATATAGTGCTTTTTAATCTTTTTACTTCCAAATAAATTAAATGGTTCGTTTTTTTCGTTTCTTGCAAGTTTTGTCTCAAATATACCATGGATTAAGAACATGAATTCAAATTAACGAAAAGTTCTTACTTGAAAAAAAGGCGTATTGAAGTCAATATGCTGGATCGAGGATGTTGTTGGATAATGATGTTTTTTTTGTAAATGTTGTTTTCGTTTAGCTATTAAGGACTAAATTTTCCACCGAACGAAGATGATGCGTGGTTTTTCAAAAGCTTCATTAAAATGCGTGGTTTTATTTTGACACAAGAGAAAATTATTTTTTCTTGTTTGACAAGCTTACTATTGTGTAGCTTAAGTACGCAGCTGCCTCTTGCCTTTGAAACATTTTTCTTTGTGTAGGCTAAAAACCATTTGGCGTACGAATGTCTAAATAGCCTAGAATATGAACGCTTCTGTTTTTCAATGGGTGGGTTGAATTTGTTATTGCGGATTGGCTAATCATTTTTACCCAGTATCGCAACACAGTTACAATGTACGTATGTAGCTTTTCTGAAATGACTTGCAAATTAATGCGGTCACGGGAACGTCTGTATTTGCACAAGAATGTCTGAACGGCTTTTTAACCCAGATACCACGCAGCTCTTTACAACCTCTAATTTCATTGGACCTGTATATCATGCAGCTCTATTGTTTTTAGGTCTAGGGTCTATTGTTAGCCATTGTTGTGTTGTTTGTTCTATTGTTTTCTCAGCAAATCAGAGAAGACCTTGTAAGAGCTGCGTACTGCCCCTTTTAACCAGGAAAACAATAGGCCATTTCCGAGTTGCTTTTTGTCTCGTTATCAGAGTGAGGCTTGGTGCACAACCTTTCATGTGAATATTAAGGCTGGTTTCCACTAGTGCATAAGCATAAGCACAAGCCAACATACGCAGACTCAGTAACATGTTGATCATTAGAGCCTATTGTTCTGTTTTATTCAAACAATTGGAACTAATGAATAACACTTTACTGAGTCTGCGTATGTTGGCTTGTGCTTATGCTTATGCGCTAGTGGAAACCAGCCTTTAGTTTTATTTACATGTGAATGAAAACTAATTTTCATATGAAAGGTTGTGCACCAAGCCTCGCTTTGAACTGTAATCCACTTCAATCCTAGCAATCCTGCACTTTATCTCCAAACTACCGCTTTTGTTTTGCTCTATGGAATCTTTTTATCCAACTAAGTTGTATATTTGGTGGTATTTGGCGATTTAACGTGGAAATGGAAGCTCAGCGAAATTTTGCTATTTTAGCGGGACAGTGCCCCTTTAATGAAGGTGTCTTGCCTTTATGAAAAACTTTTATCTAATCAAAAAAATTAAATAAATAAATAGACCAATGAAAAATTATTTAATAAATTAAATTACAACTGCGACTATCTTGAAATTCCTAACGCCGACCACACCTTCCTTTGATAATTTCTTGTAATAATAGTAACAATAATAATAATAATAATAATAAAAATAATAATAATAATAATAATAATAATAATAATAATAGTAGTAGAGTCCTCGACGTCGAACACTTGAAATTCCCAACGCCGACCACACCTTCCTTTGATAATTTCTTGTAATAATAGTAACAATAATAATAATAATAAAAATAATAATAATAATAATAATAATAATAATAATAATAATAATAATAGTAGTAGAGTCCTCGACGTCGAACACGGGACATTTACATCTCTCGTATTTACGACAACCGGTGGAATGGGTAAGGAATGCTTGATGTATCACAGTCGCCTAGCTGAGATGATCGCGATAAAGAAGAGAGAAGATTATGCGAAAACAATTTCATGGATCCGTGCAAGAATATCTTTTGCACTTCTAAGATCTGCACTGATTTGTCTGAGAGGGTCACGGACTGCAAAAAGAGCATCTTGGGACTTTAGAAGTGTAGATATAGATATAGAGACTGCCGAAGGAGCTATTAATTAGTTCATTTATTTTTAAATTATTATTTTTGACCTTGTGAAAAGAATTGAGTACATTTTTCAATCGATATGTATATAAATATATTTTAATTACGTATAGTTAATATTTTGTATTTGTTTTACTCCATTAGTTTTTTAAATTATATATTTTTGAACATCTATTTGCTTGAACTTGTCAAGCGTTATGAAATGAAAATTTATATGAATGAACTTTATAGCTTTTTCCTGCAAGTGCACACAAGATTGATGTTAAGGCTTAATCGATTTTTAAGAAATTTGTTAATAAAGTATACTTTTACGATTTTAAAATAATAATACTTTATTAACAAATTTTTTAAAATAATAATAATAATAATAATAATAATATTATTATTATTGTTATTATTATTACATATAAATATTATATTAAACACCAGAAACTACCAGAAAGTAATACGTGGCCAGCAAGTGGAGAGCAAATGCAGAATGTGTTCGCAACATGAAGAGACAGTGGTCCATATTGTATCTGGATGTAAGGTATTAGCCAAAACAGAGTACATCTCCAGACACAATAATGCTGCAGCATATCTCCATTGGAGCATCTGTAAAGATCATGATATGGAGATTACGGACAAATGGTACGAACACGAGCCAGAGACCGTGGTGCACAATAACGATAACAAGATCACCATCATGTGGGACATGCCAGTCAATACTGATAGAACTATAACAGCGAACAGACCAGACATCATCGTTAAAGATTCAGTGAATTCCACCTGCAAACTGATTGATATGACTGTTCCATCAGATAGAAACATCGCACTGAAGGAAACTGGAAAAAAAAGCAAGTACAAAGACCTAGAACTAGAAATACAGAGAATGTGGCATATGAAAACCGTAGTGATCCCTGTGGTTGTTGGTGCGCTTGGTACAGTGAAGAAGGGTATGGTAGAAAACATCAACAAAGTATCAGAGAGAGCTACTATGTCAGAGATTCAAAAGATCTGCATGCTGGGATCTGCACGAATCCTCAGAAAGGTGCTCAGTGTATGAACAGAATGATTGACTTGAGTGACTGACGCTCTAGGTGCATGGTTTGCGCCCGCTGATGCATAAAAAGAACACCAGCAAAGACTGTGATAAAAGAGATAATAATAATAATAACAATAACAATAACAATAACAATAACAATAACAATAACAATAACAATAACAATAACAATAACAATAACAATAACAATAACAATAACAATAACAATAACAATAACAATAACAATAACAATAACAATAACAATAACAATAACAATAACAATAACAATAACAACAATAAACGTTCTCAGTGAGGAAAATGAATCCAGTAAAACGCAAGTCTCCATGCTTTTTACAAAGGAATTCTAGCCTATATTTCACTACCTAATTAAACATAAAATAACAAACGATTAAAATGAGATTAAATTAAAAGAACCTCTGTTTTATATAAATAAAAATGTCTTAAGGTGGCCCCGTTGTAATTTCGGACGCACTCATCTATGACAGACTTTGGGTCAGAAATTCAACAGAAATATTGCAGCCCAATTTTTCACTGGGTGCGATTTTATTCAAACAGTGGGGTCCACTTAAGCTCTAATATAAAGAAAAGTATTTTTCCTCTGTTAAATCGAATTCCTTCATATCCGGCGTTGCTGGATGATAGCTTTTAGTTTTCCCAAAGTTTTAAAGGGATACTATCCCAGCTGAAATAACGTGATTTTCATGAACTGTAATCCACTTTAATCCTTGCAATCCTGCACTTTATCTCCAAACTACTACTTTTGTTTTGCTCTATAGAATCTTTTTATCCAACTAAGTTGTACATTTGGTGGTATTTGGCGATATAACGTGGAAATGGAAGCTCAGCGAAATTTTGCTATTTTAGCAGGACATGCAGTGTCCCTTTAAGGGCTGGTTCCACTAGCGACGTAATCGGAAGCGGAGTCGGAGTCGGAAGCGTAAGGAGCCTTACGTTCTAGTGTAAATCAAAAAACGGAGTCGCAATCGGAATTGGAAGCTCGACGGAATCGGAATCGGAAGGATCAGAAGGTTTCCTTTTTCTTCCGACTCCGCTTCTGCTTCCGTCGCTTACTATTCGCTTCCGTCGTTTTGATTTCCACTAGATCGTAAGGTTCTTACGATTCCGATTCCGTTTACGATTCCGTTTACGATTCCGCTTACGTCGCTTACATCGCTAGTGGAAACCAAGCTTAAACTCAAGCATGTTAAGGCATGGTCTGTCCTTTGATCTTAGACCCCCCGCGAAGAAAACTATTTTTTCCAGTAGACGTAATGTTCTTTTCGTATTAACGGCCATTAAAAGTGCAAAGCAGAAATATTTCAACGTTCTTAAACATTTTGAATGATAACATTTGTGGTCACGTGACTGATGACGTCATAATTAAGGAAAAAAGAGCAATCTGAAACGGGCCAAGGATGGTTTATTGTGGCGGCCAAAAACCCATGCCGTATTTATTGACTTGGTACATAGATACAATCCGTGTCCTGAATGGAGAAATATCTTCTTTCATTAAGAAGTTATTAAAATAATAAAAGTGTCACGTGACCTATTTTTGAAAATTACTCTTTAACGGTAAATCGCAGTCAGCCATTCACGACAGATTCTTAAAGGGGGAAACCACAGAATTACATTGCTAGTTCAATATATACCTATTTATATGTCATTTCGGCGGCCCATTTTCACTTTTCTCTTCGCGTAAGAAAACTGTTATAACAGGTCACGTGATGCAAACATTCCACACATAAAGTAAACACAAATTTAAGGACATCAAATTTTATGTTGCTACTAAGTTTGAGGATGTTTGTGTGTATCTTTTTAAAGTAATGACTCTTGACGGATTTTATGCAAATTAGGCTCTGGGTCATGCCTTAACATGCTTGAGAAAACCATCGCGTTTGAACGGGAACGGGATAGCTTGAGCAAACTCCAAAGAGGTATACCTCCAGACTGAATTCAACTCAACTCAACTCAATTGATCTCGTTTCAAATCTACTCATGGCAACTCGAATCGACTCTCTTTAATTTCATTACTCTTTTTATCGGCTAAGTTACAGGAAGTTGCCTCACTAGATTAAATGACAATTACATCAACCTGAGTACATAGCTCTATGCGTAAATTTGACACGACAGAACCAATAGAAATATGGGAGACGATTTGATCATAGCTTTAGCAATAATTTATAGGAAACGTTAGCACGCTTAATTGGCTAACCGAAAGAATAGTTAATTAGCTAGGGGTAACGATAGATTTAGGAACCGTGGAAAGTTCAACCAAAAGCCTAAAATGATAGCTGGGTTTAGCGTTTATCTAATATCGTTGGTAGCCGTTAATCTACTGTAGCAGCGACTAAAAGAACAGGCGAAAGGCAGGTGGGGGTGTTTCCCGCGCAAATCGGCTGAGAGCTAAAGGCGGAAATTATGAGTGTCATATCATTATTCGTTCTGCGTGAATAAAGCTGAACGAAGTTATAATTTAAGCAATATCTTAATCGTGACACGTTAAAGCCAAAAACGTTATGACCCAAAGTTTGTCGTAGTCGAGTGCGTCCGAAAAAAGGCTTGTAAAGCCGTGGCGAAACGCAAACGCAAGTTCCAATTATAGCAACTTGCCGGAAAGATTTAGGTGGCCAAACGATGAAATACTTGCTCCCACTTGAGGACAAATTTGAGCTCGATCAAAGTGATTGCGCGTCAACGCAAGGCATCGCAAGTAAACGCCGAAGTCCTGGCCAAACCGAGTTGCGATAATTTGCGTTCCTGTCAGTGCCCAGAGCTTAATATTCTCGAGTTCAGAGGCGAAAAGTACGGCCTGCGGAAGACTCTCTGACCATACTTTTGTACAGACTAGAAGTGATTTGCTGAAAGTAATTTACTGATTGCTTTGGTTTTTCATTGCTACGCTTTGTGATTGGCTTAAAAAATCTCGCGCCACTCAGTCTCAACCAATCAGAAGTAAAACTAAAATCGATTGGACCAGTCGTGACTCGCTTGCACGCGTTTTCCCGCGCTTGGCGCCGGCTGTATGTATTTGCTTTGAGTTCTGATTGGTTCATTTGATTGTCTGCATCTGTTGTGATTGGCCAGAGTAATTACTTTTGTTTTGGTGTTGCGACACTTAGGATTTTGAAACATATTTTTTTAATTATTACCGTTAGAATTATCGCCTACCTTTTAAGGTATTGAGCCAAAAATATGGCAAAATATGACGTACGTTGTTGGAGCATGTTGAAGACTTTTAAAAAAAACTGCTGTATATGTTCAGTATATTAATAAAGTATTCCGGTGACTTCAAGTTGTAAAACAATGCAAGGTCAAACAGAGAGCCGTGCTTAAAAATTACATAATTTAATGAAAAATACAAAATAACATTGATAAATTAACTAAAGTAATAAGAATTTAAAAACAAGGTCACTAAGTAATATATATATATGTACTAAAAATTATGTTCTCAAATAAATCATTTAAATATGTTTCTAGCTAAAACCTGTAATGTTTGGCTGTTTTTTAATATTACTGGAAAGACTATTCCAAAGAACAGAGCCTCTATATTGATAGCTGTTTTTCCAGCTTCGCTGTTTGGCCTAGGCACAAACAAATTTTCTGATGACGGAATTTCTCACGTTGTAAGAGTCTTATCAGAAACCCATGAGTGGGTTGAAACGTGCAACTGTCTCTTGTATGCTTCAAAACAAGCTTCCGATTATTCAATTTGCTTAGAAGTTGTTACAGCCATATTTGGAAAATCAAGATAAAAATATTAACCAATCAATTCTCTAGAACAACTTGCTTCCAATCTCAAGGGACCGAGGGGTTTCCAAATATGGTACTAAGAAAAAAATGAATATTCGGAAGCTGTGAATGGCGTTACATGTTTCAACCCACTTATGGGTTTCTGGTCTTATATTTGTTTGTATTTTCAGAAAGTGCCTCCATTAGCCTCCATTTAGCGTTTTATACATTAGTATTGCTAACTGTTTTGGTCTTCTTTCTTCAAGATTATCCCACACTAGTTCATCCAGTAATTCAGCCGAACGTTTATCATAATTGGAAAAGGTGATCACACTAGCAGCTCTGTTTTGGAGGCTTTGGAGTGTATCAGACAATCTCTTTCCACATGTTCCCCAAATTGCGCTACAATAATCATCAATAATCCCATAAGCGCACACCTCCCTTAATTGCGCTACAATAATCATCAATAATCCTATAAGCGCACACTTCCCTTATTTGCGCTACAATAATCATCAATAATCCCATAAGCGCACAACTCCCTTAATTGCGCTACAAAATGATAATCATCAATAATCCCTTAAGCGGACACCAAACCGCTGTCCCGACGATTTATCCTCTCCAACACTACATTTTTAACCTCCTGTAAGCGGACACGGACACCTATTCGAGCTCCACAGAGTCTAAAATAACCTCCCGTAAGTGGAAAGTAAACGGGATCAAGAAAACTTATTAGCAAAATGGGTTCGGTTTTAAAGGTTTTAATTGTGCTTGAGCTAAACAAAAGCAAAGTGTGAGTCTGAACAGTACAGTTTGATGTAAATAACTAATCATTTCAATTCCAAGTTGTCGGATATCTTAAGAGACTTAAGATCAGGGAACCGCGAAAGCAGACACTCATCGATAGCTTCTTTTTAGGTACATAAGGACACCGTCTTGCGTTTTAGAAAATAACTAGTACATGTAATGCACATAAAATATGTACCTCTTGGCCCTTCTGTTCTGTTCACCCCCGAAACATGGCGGATTGAGGATGTTACTGGCTGACATCAGTTCGTGTGACTCAATGCAAGAGCTTTGAACACAGACATGTGCTGTGCATATATTTAGCGGCAAGTCTTTCAATCTTGAACTGTAGTTTTTAAAATTAGTGTTAAATTAATGTGTGATATTAAAAGCAACATCCAACAACCCTGTGATGGATAATACAATTACAAGTGGTCTTAAAAGCTTTAAAAGACATGTACTGGTGCATTATACGCCCTCTGGTGCTCCATTTTTTTTTCAAACCTCCCGTAAGCGGACACTTACCCTTGGTCCCGAGGGTGTCCGCTTAGGGAGGCTCGACTGTAATAAACAAACTTAAAACGAAATGCAAGGCTGATGGAACGGATAAAAAGTGCTTTTTTATTGCCCAATATTTCGGTTATTGAAAACTAACCTAGCTTCATCAGGCGTTGGCTGAAAGCATTTAAACTAAAGCCGTTCATTCGAAGGTTTATTGGTTCAACATAGTGGCTCATCTACCGCAACATAAAATTACAATTTTATAAGCTATCGCAGAACCTTTCAGGGTAAAAACAAGTTAGTGACTTATCTTAGTACCGCTTGTCCATACCGGGGGGGGGGGGGTGGACTCACACATAAAAATGACGGGGGTGCTCTTCGGAAATTTTCCAAAAACACCCTAAAAGATACCAGAATCTCGTTTGATGGGCGCGGCTCAAAAGAATTTATACCCCTAAGAGGTACCAATTCTAAAACAACACATGTCATATTGTCATCTTTTTTATGCTCAATTCCCTAAAAGGTAACGCGATAATTCTAAGGGCCGATTTACACGGTCGCATGCGACACGCTTAAAATATGCTTACGACACGCTTACAACACGAATTACTCCGTGTAAATCAACTCAAGTCATGTCGTAAGCATGCCGTAAGCGTGTCGCATGCAACAAAGTTGTACCGTGTAAATCGGCCCTAATTAAAAGGTACGACGTGCACCCCCGTAATTTCTATATGGCGGTCCCCCCTTTCGGGTCCATACCCCGAGGGGGTACCCAACAAAGTTTTGTACGGGGATGCTCCACCCCAAGGTCCAAACCCTTACCTTTTCATATACCGTTTTTGACAGAAAAGGTACCCCTTTCATATACCTTTCATTGAAAATGGCACCCCTTTCATATAGCCTTTACGTGCGTCTGTTTGATATATTTTGAAAGGCGCTTTTTATAATACTTAAATGGCAGTTTTCCCTACCCTTTTTTATACTTCAACCGGTGTTTTCCCTACCTTTTCCTATACTTCGTGAAATCCCTACCCTTTCATATACCGCCAGCCTAAAAAGGTACCTCTTTCGGGTGGAGCATCCCCGTATAGCCCATTATAGGAGTACCCCCCCGCCCCCGGGGGGGGGGGGGTTGCATACTTTCTACAAACGAAAATTTCTTGTTCGATTCCTTCTAATTTCTGTTGCTTTTTAGTATTAAAAGCAGGGAGACGCCAGAAACAAGATTGGTAGACAAGGTATTATCTATGCCATTCAACGTACAATTTTTTAGCCTCCAACGTGCTTGCTAGAACGCCGTCCTCCCTAGGGTTCGTCACGCAATCGAATGGATTGCGTGACGAGCCCTAGGATGCTGCCAATCTGTATGGCAGCTTTTCAAAGCTTCAAATAATATCGGTACGTGTCCTTTGCCGTTCCCATGAGTGGTTTTCACGTTACGTCACGGCGGCCATGTTGGTGCACACCTACAAAAGAATTTTAATGAACTTCTTTTGTTATGTGCACCAACATGGCCGCCATGGCCTTTGTCATTTGAGTCCCACAGGACTGAAGGTCACGTGAGTGAAAACCATCTATTCCCTCGTTTAGGAATCGGCAAGGAATCGGAAACGATCGGAAATTGATCGGAATAAAATTATTCGGATCGAGAGTGATGACAATGAAGGACCAGGGAAGGACTGGCGACTAGTCATCAGAACGCCGATCATTCCAAAATGGCGGACCTTTGGAAAGGAAAGCTGAAGCCGTAAACATGAGATTTAATCAAAAGGAACTCGCTTTTATTGCCACCCGGTCAGACATACCTTTTGACAAGGAAGGCGTCTTGTGGTTGAAGGAAAAAGAAGGGCATTTCTGGCAGCGAAACGAAGGTAACTATTTACCAGACGAATCTGCGATAAAATCAGCTGAGTGTGGTTGTATTATGATCAATCAAGACAAAATATGTGCGAATTCTCGAGAACTTAACTACGTGCATGATGTCTTGTTTGAATGTCGTGCAATTAATTAACTAATCCTTGGTGCGATTGACATAAATATTGTACGCAATTTCTATTTCACTTTGCAAGCTAAGGTAAGCTTAAAAGGGTTTTGAACTCCACACGAAAGATTTCCGACCTCACAGCTGGAAAATACGTTTGGAATTCTCCCAAATTTAATTGGCCTTTTTCTGTCATTAAAGCTAAACGCCCTTTCCATAATAACTCCTCAGCTTTTGCAAAGCACGGCAAAAATTACTTTTTGAGCTCTTATTCATTTATAATTTCTATTTTTGTTCTGGATATAAGTTAATTAAGCTTATACTTTGCTAATCTAGCTGTTTGAGAGCACATAATTAGCCTGGATGTTTACATTGAAAAGAGCAATAAAATTAAGCTTAATGGATTATGTGAACTGTACCAAAATAGTTGAAAATGAACTCACACTGAGTAAAATTTTAAAATTTGCTGAGCTCAATAATTTAGCTACATACAGCATCAAGATAACAACTAAACTGCAATTAATCCGGTGTGGGGTACTTGGTCATGTTTTGGATGGGTATATGCCGCCTGGGTCTCCAACTTTGGACCCCGTTTTAGAAAGAATCTGCACTCAAAATGAAACCCTGTTCTATAAATAGGTCAATTTTTAAAACCCTATTAACGTATTTTGTTAAGCAAATTCTCTTTGAATAATTTCAAATGGCTGCTGATAATTTGAAGCTGTCGGGGTGTACCCCGTTCTAGGAAACATCTATAAAAATAATATTAATGGATACCCCGTTCTAGATCAAGAGTCCCAAAATCATGACCCTATTGGGCGGCACATACATGTACATTAAGTGTGACACTGATGAAGGGCTATGCCTGAAATGTTTGTGATTTAAATCACTATCAATGACACTTTTTATTATTAATCATTTATTTTTACAATTTTTTCCACTTTTTAAACACATTATTTTAATCAAGTGTCATGCATTACCTGGAGAACAGCAATGTTTACTCCTTAAATTGATCATCTAACATGCTGCCTACACATTCTAACATTGTTGGATCAACAAATGTTATATAATAATGTGTAGCCGGGGCTTTATAAAACATGCATCTTACTTCATGAGTATGAGCATGCGCAGATTTTATTCCCTTAATAAAGCATGTACATGATGTACGGTGGGTACTTTATCAAGTTATAATGCATGCATCCTATGTCACCATTATGAGTGTGCACAAATCATAGGACATTTTATTTCCTTAATAAAGCATGCACGTGGTGAAAGGTGCATGTTTTATTGAGTTACAATGCACACATCCTACCTCAACAGTAAGAGTTAGTTATTGCTGGGAGCCCTTCAATTTGTGAGTAATTCCTACAATTTAGTTGCAAGTTCGAAAATTTTAGTCGCACAAGACAAAAAAAACAAAAAAACTAACTACTACTACTACCAGAACCGGAAACGAGAAACAAGAAATTTCTGAGAAAGTCTGAAAAAGTGTGCCTGTGATACATGTACACTTCTTGGAAACCGCATTAATGGAGCATGAAATTGATGATTAAGTCACGCAAGATTCAACATGAATTTCGCAAGATTTTTCGGATAAAATTACAACTACCAATTACAAGTAAGACACAAGACTGTTGAATAAAATTCCTTTATTTATTTTATTAGCTAGGCCATAAAACAGTCACAAAATCATGAGTATTAGACAAATTTAGTCACAAAAGCGAAATCTTTAGTTGCAAATGTGCTCGATGCAGGTGCAATTTTGAGTCCTGTAATTATGTACATGTATAGGGGTAAATCTAATTTAATGTTTTTAATTTTTGTTTTAGTCTATACAGAAAGATGGTTTCGTCTCAGAGGAAATCTGTTGTTTTACTTTAAGACAAAGGACAAGGTTTGAGAGCCATAACATGATTTTCATAAATTATTTATTTGCAAGAAGTCTTAAACATGGAGTTTGCATTTTTGAAGTAACTCTGTAACAACAGGGGTGGAAAAAAAATCTGAATCTTCCAAAAGACTTGAACCATATTACTGCTGAAAAGTTTAAACTTAATTGGCTTTTATCTCAAAGTGCTTTAATAACATTGAGAACAGGAAAGTAAGCAAGTTGTCCAACTAGGGAAAAGCATTTTCAGGAGTAAGAGTTTTATGGGTACCCTGGACATTGTTTTGCTTAGCATGCCATTGTTTTCAATCCAGTTTATATATATTATTATCGTTCCACTGTTTTCACCACAGTAGAAGGATCGGTGAGGGGGTTGGAGGAAGTTTAGCCAAAACCTGCAAAAAGAGGGCAGAGGGAACGGATAAAAATGGAATTTCCAGGGAGATGCATGGGAGGGGTCAAACCAAAAAAACCTTCAAGTGAGGGAATGGTTTTTGTCTGGAACACATTTTATAATTTCCTTTATTATTAATTTTTTTTTAAATGATGAATTTATTTAGAATTCAGATCCTGCAGGAGCCATTGTGCTGGAGAGATGCAGAGTCTTAAAAGATTCTTCAACTCAAAAGAAGCATGGATTCACAATTGGTAATTTTACACACCTGTCTTTTTGTGTGTCCGTCTGTCTGTGTCCATCTGTCGACCTGTGTAAAAGTATCAACATGGTAATGGAAGCCATAGATACAGTCAAACCTGTGTTAAGCGCCACCTTCTGGAAATTGGCCACTGAACCCTTTTGTGACCACAGGCGACTAAAGTCGCCTTACCCATAGGTGGCCAAAGATGACTTTTGGCACCTGATACTATTTGGGAAATGAAATATTTGAAAACTTGGTTGTGAAAGGTTTATACAGGTACACTAAAAGTACATGTACTTTGTGGGTTAATGGTCAGATGTCAATTTTATTAACGTACAGTATCACAATATTTTACTTAGCAACTCATTCAAGCTAAACAATAACACAATCAAATGATCTCTACCTTGAACAAATGAAGATTGTACTTTGTAAGTAGCTCAAAAGGAACAATATTCCTTGTCATTTTATACTATTGATAGACTATATTCACATCTAGAAAGCATTTGAAATTGGTCAATGAACCACATAAAGTAATGAACAATAACAATGATGTAGCGCAGTAATGATGGATCCTTTTTAAGCAAAATAGGTCATAAATAGCATGTGGTTTTAGGTTTCCATTGAAGTGTGGCCGCTTATTAATTAATATGGGTAAAAATAACATCAGACAGACAAACATGTGACCGCTAAAGGGTGGCTGTGACCAGTCAATAGAGGTGACCTTTTAATACGGGTAGCAAACACAAAGTTTGTACGGGTGAAAATTTGGGACGATAAAAACTGGTCACTTAATTGAGGTTGGTCTGTTACTTGTATTTACTGGTTTGACCATACAACCATTGAAAGGCTAAAAAAGGTTGGCTGGGTAACAGGGTTGTCTAATAAGGTATAAGGTATAATGAACAGGATAGTATCAAATTCTGAAGGTGATTGCGCTTTTGCCAACAGTATTTGATGAAGATGACACTCAGAGATATCACTTGAATGGCAAATCAACTAAAGAAACAGAAGAATGGATGGAAAAAATACGAAATGCAAGGTGAAATAAACAGTAGCATTAGTTATTACCAGCAATTACAAATTATGATACTGGTGGTTAACCTTCCTTAATCCCTTATTAGCAGTAGTCCAGTTTCGAATTCGCTATGACCGCTGAATTCAAACACCAATGACACATTGATACAGGGTTGGACTCGACCTGATGTAAAATATTCACAAATACTGGCAGAAGGTGCGTGAAATTTAAAAATTAAACAATAGACAGAGCTCTGAACAGGTCATCTTCTCGCCTGAATTTGTGAATATTTTACATCAGTTCGAGTCTAACCCTGTATCATTGTGTCATTGGTGTTTGAATTCAGTGGTCATATTGAATTCGAAACTGGACTATTTGTAGTCCACAAGAATAACAAATAACATAACTTGAATTTGTGTGTCAGCACAAGATTGTTTCATTATTCTGACTTATTATTTTTTAATTATTAATATTGTGATAATTCCTATTTTCTTGCACAGCTTTCACTCAGATATAGTCAAGTTCATTTATAACACATAAGAAACTTGTTGAAAAACTAAACGCGCTTGATGCAGTTTATGTAGAGAGTGCATGAATATTTGCGCATGAATTCACCTGTCAAATTTCAACCAATCTGAGTTGAAGTTATTGAAGTGTGGCAAATTGGATTTTTGTAACAAAAACAACTGCAGCATAAATATTGGTTGGCAACATTATAAAACAATAATTTTGGCTTGTGTGCTTTTAGCTGTTCAGTATCAAGTTACAGTGTACAATGATGCACTTAAAAAGTTTGGAGAGTATTCAAGAAGTGACACTTCTCTCATGCTCTCCAAATTTCCTTCATGCATCAGAACTTGATACACGCACATACATGTTCATGTAATGCATGTTAACTGAAACTGATATGTTGCATACTCTAATAGATTGTTTAAATTATTCAATCTTTAGTTATGAAAGTCTCAGGAACAAGCTTTTAAGCCTTAGAAAACAACTGATGGAAATCACAGGAAAGGTAGACATATGGCTCTTGATTAATAAACTGTGTAGTCACAGTTGTTCTTAAAGGGAACCTCGGCTGAAAAACAGTTTTAGATCCAAAGTATTCGTAATGCTTATATTTAACCCAGGCTGGTGTTTTAAGATGGGTATCTCCGTAACTGGTTACTGAATGTGAAGTGTTCTTGTTTCAGTTTAAATTTCCTGCGGGCCGCCATGTTTTCTTTATGGTAATTTATGACGTCATTGCGTTGTCGAAGATGTCAATATGGAGTATACAGAAGAAGATTTTGCGGTAGAACCGTACAATATTCAGTCAAAAATGCATTAAAAGCATATATATATTTATAAATTTACGTGATGTTGACTTAAACCATCGTATTGAAAGCTCACAACAACGCAATGACATCATAATTTCCCATCAAACTTTGCGAAAACAAACATGGTGGCGCGCGGGAAATTTGAAACCAAAAAATGCAGAAACAAAATGCCCAGTATTCAAGAGTTAAAGGTTCGTAATCACCTTCCAAACCCGTAAACCAGTTTAACAATGACACAAACTAATGATCTAGAAGAAATATGTTTTCTAGCCGAGATTCCCTTTAAAAAGTTTTAGTTGGTTAGTTGGAGTCTCTTGAAGTTTGTTAATTTTGTTTTGTTTTATACCCTGACCCTTTTTTCTCATGTGTTAATTGTCCATTTTCAGGACCCTTTACCAGAATTCCACCCTTTAGCTCTACAAGAGGTAAATAATGTGAATTAATCACTACACTGTATCTTGTGTAACTGAGTTCTTTAAAATGGAGATGAAACTAAATGCTGTTTTCTGCTTTTAAGTGAACTCTCCAGCTCTGTTGTAAATGAGCGTATTTTGATCATTATAAATATTAATACAAGAAAATTAGCATACATGTTGCTGGTAAAAATCCAGTCTCAGGTTAGATCAGTATTCAATCTAGCTAGGTTATACCCAGTATTCAATTTTAATAGGTAAGCTACTGTAAATTCCCTAACCCCAGCTAAGCTAACTCTTAATCCAATACCAAGTTAACCCTAGGTAACTCTAACACAAAGCTACATGTATTAACCCTTGCTAAATCTAACGCAAAGCTAACCCTAGCTAAATCTAATGCAAAGTTAACCATCACAGCACTACTACACTAGCTAACTCTAACACAAAGCTAACCCTACACTGTAGCTAACTCTAGCACTAAGCTAACCCTTAAGCTAAATCTAACACAAAGCTAACCATCACAGCACTGGCTACATGTACATGTATCTTTGTGCTATAGGGGTGACGGTTAGCTTACACTGTACCCACATTGAATGCTGGGTACACATTAAATTTTAACCTCAAAGGGATTCAGTACTGATTCAACCAGTGAGAACAAATTGTACCTGCAACATACTGTACACACCAAAAGAAGTGATAAAATATGACACATTATTATTTCAATTGACATTATTCCTCAGTTTTTGTTTTTTCTTGCCTAAAGGCTTGAAAAAACTGACTGTCTTGTGAAAATACTCAGCCGCATTTCATGTAACTTAATATCACTAATTAACCCCTGACTGTATTGATTGCACTCTTTTGGCTGTGCACTAGTGTAAATAATAATACTCTTGAATGTGTAGTTCCAAGGAATATTCATACCCCCGCCCCTCCCCCTTCATCTCCCCAATGGAAGCTCATTGGAAATTCTGAGGGGCTGGGGGGGGGGGGATGTAAGAGAATGATTTTTTGCAGCATAAGGGGGTCCCAGCTCCTCAGAGCCCTCCCCTATTTTAGTTATACTAAAAATTTCTTCAATTTGTTCCTAGCCATTGAAGCCTGGTATTGGCCAGTATTCATCCACTAGTGCAGCAGATGCTGATGAAAATCCATTCTTGGAAATGTGTATTGGTGAGTTTAGCAAAAAAAGATAATAACACAGGGTTTTCTGTCAAGAACGGGGTGTAACATTTTTAAATTGTGAATATGTGAAGAATTAATTAAACATGTCAAGTTATAGCATACTAGTAAAAATTATTTTTAATGTGCAAATTTTCACTCATTTAATTAGCAGTCAACATTGAGCATGCGATGTGTAATGGTCAACTTCCTTAGCCACTGTATGGAGGGGAGGGTGGGGAGTTGGATGCAGGAGGGGGAGGGGAGGGATGGGGTGGGGGTGGTCGGTGGAGTAAAACACCTAGGAAAGGGGAGGGTCCTAAGGTTTTTGGGCTCTCTTTCCTTCTTCCCTGGCCTGTTGCAACCTAGGCCATTGATTTTTTCTTCGTTCTCTTATTTCCCTCAGCAGATCTACAAGCACCTTGACTTCTAATGAATCCCTCATTTCTCTTGCTGTTCCAAAGACCACTTCTCTATCTTGAAAGACTTGTTACCAATCCTGTGGATTCTTTGAAATTCCACCCACCTTGCATTTTCGATGTTAATCTCCCTTTCTAGGAACTGGTAAACCACCTCTTTTGTATCTTCCTTGTCATCTCTAGATTCTGAAATCCCAAGGAATCGAAGGTTCCTGTGACAGTTATAAACCTCTTGGTACAGGATTTTATCTTTCAGGTGTTTAATTTCCTTTTCCTAAGCTTTCTCCTTGCATTTAAGCTCTTGAACTCCAGTGTTGAGGAAAGAAAGGGCTTTGTCCATTTGGTCAACTTCTTTCCTCATCAGTCTTGGTTGTTTTGCTTTCAATCCGGGACGCCACATCACCTTGTACTTTGTTCACGGTCTTCTCAAGGTCTTTTACTGTTGCCGATAAATTGTTGACTGTTAATAACTTTATTGTTTATATAGCGCAAAATACATTTATATATGATCTAATGCGCTTTACATGATCATAAAAAATAGATTCTATTCTAACTAATATATACTATAAGTTATTAAATATTATAACAAATGACATTTCTTATGTGAATATATAAATTATATCATTAGTAAGCTATTTTAAAAAGATACGTTTTCAGTAATTGTTTAAATTTATTTATAGATGATTCATCCCTTATATTCCGTGGAAGTGTGTTCCACAAGGAAGGAGCTGCTTCCTCAAAAGCTCTGTCTCCAGAATTTCTTTTTGTTACGTTATGTACAATTTCAAGGAGACGACCGTTGTTATTGGAACGTAAATTATAACTAGACTGTTGTAACTACATTTTCAAATTTAGCTTCTTAGTCTTCTAGTTAGTTTAGTATCAGCTGCACTTGGGAGCCAATATTTTCTGACATATATAAAGCTTCTAATGTCTGGGCATCCTCCCACTCGTTGTCAGTAATGGCATCATTGTCAGTAATGTGGTCTTTTACTATCGTAATTTCGTTGCAGACTCCCTTTCCTTCTGGGGATTTAGCCTCACAATCTGAGTCGCAAGTTCTATTCTTTTGTTTGAAGCGATTAAAGAGGTCTGCCATTTACTAATAAACTCACAGTCGAACTTCTGAGGAGGACAGAAAGAGCAGCATGTCTTACCTCCATGTTCGACCCATTCTCTCCCTCCTAAGGTTGTTTCATACTCACAAATCGGTTCATAGAAGACTTTGATGAGGATAAGCGCTCAGTGGCATTGGCACATGCATGGGAAAAATCATGTTAGACTTTGTTGTGAACCCTGGCCAAATGGAGAAGCAGGTCAATTCAAGTTTTGAAAATACCAACTCACAGACAAACTTGACCTTATAGACTCACTAGGAGATATGAGTTGTTCAAAAGTTGCCTTAAAAGCCATTTCAATGCAGCTTCGCTTGTGCCCACACCAAACTAAACAACACTGGAAGCAACTTTTCACAAGTTACATGTAGGTAGGCAAACATAAAAAAATGTCATCTTTGGATCTTTTTATAGGCATGGTGGCGCCATGTATTTACCTTATAAACTCAGTTCATAAAACCAAATTGTCATTTTTCTCTTGAGTATACTGCCTCCTTAATATTGTGTACAAATATTTTAAAAAGTAACTAAATGTGGAGCCCACTCCAAATACGGGAGCTTATGCAACCAC
This sequence comes from Cladopsammia gracilis, assembly GCA_022457155.1. NCBI lineage: Eukaryota > Metazoa > Cnidaria > Anthozoa > Scleractinia > Dendrophylliidae > Cladopsammia > Cladopsammia gracilis. The sequence goes on along the minus strand of JAJGOT010000599.1, from coordinate 55,442 downwards.
GATGGCAACAGCAGTGAGAATGGCACAAAACAATAGATTTAATGAGCGAAAGCAATGCCTCTGCACGTGCATTTTCCCTTTTGGTACATTTCTTTGCCTAATTCCTGCAAAACAACAATGTCAAATTATCAAATTATAGGTTTTGTGGAGAACGTGAACACACGACGGTCAATTTTCCTTTCTTCATTTGAACTGGAAATCTTTCCCTTCAAATTCAGATCCTGGACAATCCAGTCACATTAGACTTAAACTAAGCAAATCGGAACAACTGCAAAGTAGTTTAAAATAGCATGAATCCTTTTTTCAATTGACGTTTTCCTTGACGTTGCCATCGTTGTTGTGTTAGCTCCCTAAATTGTCTCACAGTAGAAGGCAACATAAACAGAATAGAAGGAAGAAAGGACCAAGTCCAAAGAGGTCCTGGGGAAAATAAGTGTGAGCTAACCAACAAATAATTGCCTGTATGCGGCAAAATTGCTGGCTGCCAGCACATTTTAAGAGAGCTGAATATGTAGTATATTTTTTCAGCTTGCACTAAGTTGGTCAGTCCAGAGGAAGGACAATTACCAAATGCATTTGTCGAGATAAGAACAATGACACCTCCATTGACGTCATGGAGTAAACATGCCCAAACTGAGATTATAGAGGTCAGTTGTGTAAGAATGTAAAGAAAAAACTTCAGTTCTGTTGAGAAAGATGTAATATGAATTCATCATGTCATGACATGATGAACAAATAATCTTTCTTATTTTATTACCAAGATAAAACTTACCATCTTTATAATTTAACTTTTCAGTTTTATTTTTTAACAAATCACAGATTCGTTGATGAATTGTTGTCTCCTTTGTCATTTTTCAGCAAAGTTGTGACCCATATTTCCTGACAACTGTAGTGTTCCCTGAGGGGTCAGTAAATGAAATGACACGCTTAAAGTTGGCAGTGTTTGATGTTCGAGACAGAGAAAAAGAAGAGGTATATTTTTTTCAGAAGAATTGAAAAGATTTAATAATAATTATCAGGGCTTTCAATAAGCACCGACGGCCAACGAAAACCATCGGCTACTTTGCCTGGAGAAGTCGACTATTTTCCCCACCAAATTGAAGAAATATAAGAAAAATTATTTTAAAACTTGTTGATACAGTCAGTTACTCTACTCAAACGCGCTGCCTACATGTACTTCAAATGTTATTGAAACACCTGATTATCCTCTGCATGACCCTTTAATACAGCCAGAGAATTAGTTCACTCAATTTATTTTTTTAGCAGTGAAACTGAATAGAGATTTGGTGGCTGTTGTGATGTCTTAAAACATCTGACTTGCATGTTGAAAGCCAGATTCTCTGATGTACTTTGTTCAAGCACTTTTTTGTATTTCATCTGATCATTGAATATTTCAATATAGAGGAAAAACATTTAAATCCTGTTTTTTCTTATAGATGTCATTATTAGGTCAAGCAGTGTGCACCATGGGAGACATTCTCACAGCAACAGATCAGAAATTGCTCTTAACTTTGACGTAAGTGTCAAACAGTTATGAGACAGTGTAATAAATTACAGTATCTGTGATGTTATTTTTAATTATTTTTATTGACAAATAATATTTTATAAGATTTTGTAATGGAATATCATTCAGGTGAGTGATAAAATTAATGTTGTCTTTAATATCATTATAAGAGTTTTTATCAAGTGAGTAATCTGATATGGATCAGAAAGGTTGATGGATAACAAATTAATTCATTTGATTAATTTTGGTCCAAATTTATTTCTTAGCCCTTACACTCTGAGAGATACACTGTATGTAATATAATGTAGTTCTAACTTTTAAGGCTGTAGACGAAAACATATGGTGTGACCATTTAAATGGGGAGCAGGGGTGGTGTAATGGTGAGAGCACTCACCTCCCACCAATGTGGCCTGGGTCGATTCCTGGTCCCGGCATCAAATAATGTGGGTTGAGTTTGTTGTTGGTTCTCTCGTTGCTCCGAGAGGTTTTTCTCCGGGTACTCCCGTTTTCCCCTCTCTTCAAAAACCAACATTCTAAATTCCATTTCGATCTGGAAAGAGGACCTGCATGAAAACCAGCTACGGCTGATTTGGCTTTCCTGTTAATATTTAACAACTATTCACCGAAGTGGAGGTGGGTAGTTGTGGATATTTACCAAGCTGCGAAGCGGCGAGGTAAATATCCACCACTACCCACCTACACTGAGGTGAATAGTTGTTATAGTATATACTGAAACAGTGAGATAATATAACGAAAATGATGCTTTTTAACTCATTTATTCCTGTCAACGATTACATTTTTTGCGCGCAAATTGCTGGGAGGTGAATAGCACTTGCTATTCCGAGTTTCAGTAGCCAATAAGAGCGCGCCAACAGTGCTATCCACTGTTTCAGTATATACTAAAGTTATTTATTTTTATTTAAATGAAACCTCCTTGCCAGTACTTTTGCATGGTACCATTTCTTTTTCAATATTTTACAAAATGAAATTTGGGTAACTTTTTCTTGAATTGTTATATTTGGCACTTGTGGGAGTTAAAGGGTTATTAATAAGCTGTTCTTGGGAAATGATACAGTCAGGTTATAATATATCTCAATCTGTTGTTGCAGTTCTCTTGACTCTCCAGATGCCTGCGGAACTGTTACTGTTCTCGGATGGAAGGTAGGACTGGGCTCTCGTTGCTCATCATGTGCTAGAAATCTCGTAATTAAAAGCTTTTATTTATAGTGACGCTCTTCCAAAATGGTGACCAAAACTAAAATGCCATCATTCTGCAGGATAATTATAATTACTGTATACCCCTCCGCAAGGAAGAGCTGTTTGAATTTTTAGCCATCATTTTGGAGAAGGGTCTATTATTTACTGTTTATAGAAAAATTCATTTAAATTTGATTTTCAAGGTACCATTCTCCCACAATTTAATTTACTAGAGGTAATAATAATAATGCATCTAAGTTGATAAATTGCTAAATTTGATTATAAAAGTTAATAAAATTTGGCACAAAAATATTATGAACAATGTAAAAACAAGAGCTGAAGGGAAATTAATTTTACATGCACATTATTAAAAGTAACTTTTAATTTTGTCTCATGAATAAAACTTGTCACTTTTTGGCCAGGTGGATAGTCGACGATCTTCAAAATCCATTTCTAAAAATATGGAGGTAGGTATATATTTAAATTTTGTCCTCAGTAAGTTGAATAAGATATTTTTTCTTTCTGGTTTATTAGACTTTTTATTATCACACATTCCCCCAGCTCTCCTTGAAAACCCAGGAAATCATATTAACTTTTTGTATTTTAAATGATTATAAAATAAATTACATCATGATATTATATTTATTTAATATACTAGCAGTAATCACAGATTATGGAGACACGTTTGAAGGAATTTCCGGCGGAAATGAGCCCCTGAAAAAAAAAAACAATAGGGGCGGCCATTTGAAAGACCGGCTACCAAAAAATCTCAAATTTTACTGCGCAGAAACCACAGGACAAACAATACGAAATTAGGATTGAACACGATTATCAAGACATGATTATTATTATTATTATTATTATTATTATTATTATTATTATTATTATTATTATTACATGTATATTATCATATTACTATGTTATAAATTACATCATATTATTATTATTATCATAATTATTACATGACTTTTTTGTATATAGTATGACATATATATAAATTATCGTTGAATATATGTTTTTGTATTTTGTATCATTTAATTTTTTTCACATTTCCATCAATCGCACCATGACCACAATGGTGCTACATGTAAAAATGGATCACAATCGGCCAGTCACAACTCACGGATGTGACTTTTTGAATCTGTTAAACTGAAATGCTTTCCATTAACCTAATGACAACCAAAAATACAAAAAGTGATTAAGGTTTGAACTTGGGATTTCTTGTGTCAAATTAGGTGTAGTAATTTATTGCTTGTTTCTTATACATGTAAGCTACTTGTTGTCCAAAAAAATTTACTCAGTTGTTTTTGTGAGAGAAACTAATTTATTTAACAACTTGTATATGTTTGTTGTTTTAGAAAGAGAAGGAAAGAAGAAATAGCGGAAGGTAAGGTGAAAAGCGGTACAATATATATTTTTATATACCATACATCCTTTATTAAAGGGAAACTGTCACAAGGGTGCATGCAGCAGTTTCTCAAATTGAAACTTGAAAAGTTTAGTCTAAATTTGACAAGTTGAATTGTCAATTTTAAAATGGTGTAGACTAGTGGTGGCAGACACAGTGAAGAACAATGAAACTCGATGCCATTTTTGAAAATGACCCTTCAACTTGAAAATTTAGACTTAACTTTTCAAGTTTCTATTCAAGAAACTGGTGCACGCACCCTTAAGAAAGGCATAAAATTAATGAGTTGTTATCTTCCTTGCCCACTCTAGGTCCATGATGATGGTGGAACACATTCTGAAGAGAAGCTATCGATTCCCAACCACGTTAGTCAATTTAACCTCATATTCCATTTATAGATTTTTTTTTGCGCAGTTGCATTGTTCTCCCTAAAGGGTAGTTAGTTAGTTAGTTATGAGTTTTCTAAAGATTGAAATTGGCTGAAGGAATTTTACCATGTTTAAATAAAATTATCTTTAGCAGGGATGTAGCTAAGATATCCAACAGGTGGACTTTTGTTCATCACAGGCGGAAATTTTGGTAAAACAAAGAGTCTCCAAGCAGCCTTTACTCATGCGCATGCGTAAGAAAGTTTTACGATATATTTTAAACATGATAAGAAGATGTCCGACATGGAGAAGAGTTACTCCTTTCATTCAGTTATCGTTCCTGCAAACCACGTTGTTTACTATTGAATGTTTTGGAAATGAAGAATGTACCACAATGAAGCCAGTGATTCTTCTAAGATTTATATATACCAAATGTGAACATAGTAATGTGTGTAGGGTTGTAGGAGATGCTGTCGTGACACTTAAGTAACGCTCTTTTACTGGAAGTGAGAGTAGCCGGAAGTCACTAAACAGGAAGTGTAAATGGCAAAGACATGAACCGGAAGTGCGCAATTTAAAATATGCATGCATAAATTTGCATGCAAAATCGTGACACAAAAATAAAAATAATAACAAGAAAAACAGAGCCGAAACCTTACCTCATGCTGCTTTGCGCATGAGTAAAAAGAGAAAGAGTTAGCAGACACTGTTTTCCATGCGGAAAAAATCAAGAAAACTCAGTCTTCAGGTGGTTATTTTTTCCGCCTTCCACCTATTACATTGTATTTACATCCCTGTTTAGTTATCTTATCTTACATACATCTTGTCTTATCTCATTGCATCCCATTCCATTCCATACCATCTCATCTCAAGGTGGTATTTGGAATAATTTACCACCCCTAGCACTGCTTATTACTGACCTGAAGTATCTTGGTTAAAAGAATTGCAAGGAATTGGCACCTCCATATTTTTAAGGTTGGCACACAGCTCACCTAGTTGCTTTGGAAACTGTAGATTGTGAATCTGTACGTGCAGGTGCTACTGGCCCATAAATAATCTTTCATTTCATTTCTATTTTATTCAGGATTAGAGGTGTAGTCCTCAAAGTCGTTGAGCTGATGGGAGAAAGTGTGCTGACCTTTAAAATTCCAATTCAACTTTTGTAAGTGTTCCTAACTTCACAAACACATGTCATCTGTTTATTTGGTTTTAATTTCTTTGCTAAAATCTGAGGAAAGGCAATGAAAGCAATGGTTCCTACCAGGTGGAAATGGTGCAATGTAGAGCTGCACATTGGGTTCCATTGTGCAACCAACCCTAGAACAGAGGAGGACAGACAGATGTCTTTAATACCCAGGGGGGGGGGGGGGGAATCCCCTATAAAAGGTACCGCAATAATTCTAACCATGGTCATTTTAAATTCAGCACCCTGAGCGGTACCAATCTATGAATTTTGACCCCTAAAAGGTACTACGAGCACCCCCATCATTTTCATATCGAAGTCCCCCCTGAGGCTTTCATACCCTGGTGTACAACATGTTTTGATGTGACTCACCTCTTGTGTCAGTTACAGAGAGTGTTTGAAAAAACTGTTTGAACTTATAACAACCTAAAGAAGCATGAAGATGTGAGTCACATCAAAACATGTCTTGCAAATTAAAAAAACATTGTCAGTGATCTTTTTAAAAGTTACGATTTATTTTCTGCTTTCTCAACCAAAAGAACAATAGCAGTGAAGCTTATTAGCATTCCTATCAGTATTCTGTATCAGTGATACAGTATATAGCTTTTCTAGATGTGTCAGGATTGGCAAACCTTCATTAAATTTTCATTTCTTTTGTATTTTCTTTGTGAATTATTAACAAATTTTATAAGTCATTCTATCATAGAACTGTTAGCTATTGGAATTATAGAATCCCAGAAAGCATAAAATTACTTGTTAGGGCCGCAGAAAACCCACAGGCATTTAGAAACCTGAATTCAGAGCTTAATGTTAACTTGCCCAGCTAGTAATGCTCAATTGAGGAGTTGGTGTATGGGATAATAGAAAAATTGTATGTGAGATGCAAGACTGACAGGAAGTATGATTTTTTATCCATAGAAAAATTTATATTGCTGAAGAGCAGCAGAAGATTCTAGAGCTTCATCATCTAGGAGATGTAAGTTTTTCTTTCATAACACTTTGTTTTCTGTGAATGTTAAAAATATTTATTACTGTTTCAGAAGCTTATATTATATAACAATGTCCAATGAATGAAAAATAGAATTAAAAATGAATAAATCCTGGCAATCCTAGGCTAAAGGACCTTTGTGCCCAAAATGTTCCCACATACAGATTTTTTTTTTAAACTTGCCATGCAGTAAGGTAAAGATCAACTTTTGCCAAAAGGCAAAAAAATGGGGGGCGCACCGTGCTCGTTTTCGAGATAAGGTGCATTGAAGACCATGCATTTTTAGAAGCTTTCGTTATTTTAAGATTATCTTAGCTTACAACTATCAGCAATAAAAGAAGCTACATTTAGTGAAATTTAGATCAGGTAAATGTACTTAATTCAACACAACTAAGTCTATTAAGTAAACTTTTGCAGCTGATGTCGTTCCTTGAGGTGGAATAGGCCTTGAAAAAGAATACATATTAGTCTTGCCTGTCCACATTCAAAGAAAACTTCGGTCACACGAGAGCAGAAAAGACCATATATTTGTAACTTCTCGTGTACAGATTTTTTCTGTTTTTTGTTTAAAATGGAGAAAATCAGGAAAAGAAGTGCTCTACAGAAAGAAAAATGGGGGTCACCGAGCATCCAAGAGAGTAAAATCGCTGCAAAGTCCAAAACACTGCGTCGTTGCTCTGACGTATGTGTTTATACAGTACGTTTGCGTGACATACGCGAAGAAATGCGCCGTAGCAATGGGCGCAAATGTCCTTAAAATTAATCCAAAGCTTGTTTACTTGTTTTACTTAGTTGAACCCAAACTGGGAGAATGCACGACAGGAGATTCTTGACAACCACTTCAAGCTGATATGTGCTTACAAAGGCAACCTACAAGAACTTGTTCCCTTGCAAGGTCTGTAAGTAAAATCATTACAATAGTCAGTCAGGCAGTGTGTTAGACAGTCACTACCAGGCAGTAAGTTAGACAGTCAGACAGTCAGTAAGACAATTAATCAGTTAGACATTAAGATAGTCAATCAGGCATTCATTCAGTCAAAGTTACAATGTATTCACTGTTAGTCGCAGTCAAAATGTCAGTCATATTCAAAGCCAGTCAGTCTGTCCATCAGTCAGTCAGTTTATTCGTCAGTCTGTCAGTCTGTCCGTCAGTCTGTCATTCAGTCAGTCAATCATAGAGTCATACAGACAGTCTGAAAGAAAATCTGGCTACAAAACAGATCAACAGCCCATCTACATGTTTTTATATTCTCCAGGAACATGTTTCAAGCCTGCAAGACTTAGAAATGACAAGAAACTGGCCATTATTCCAATTAATCTACACATTCAGAGAATGAAGGTCATACAAGACAGTGAAGGTACAAATTTTCTACCTCCCTGTGTAACCACTTCTCTATTAAGTGATTGTCCTTCTCGTTAGTGACCACCTGTCCAAAGAGACCATATATCCTGGCTCATTGGGTAGTTGCACTTAGTATGTACTAAAACAGTGGATAGCATTGTTAGTGCACTCTGATTCCCTACTGAAACTCAGGATATACCAAGTGCTATTCACCTCCAAGCAATTTTGCGCATGAAAATAATTATTGTAATCATTGACAGGAATAAATGAGTTTAAAATCATCATTTTCATGCTATATTAACTCAGTGTTTTAGTACTTACTAAAACAACTATTCGTCTCATTGTCGGTGGCCAGTGGTGGATATCGGTGGATATTGGTTTGATTAGATGAACAGACAACTCTAAGCCAACCAGACAGGGATACTCCCTTAATCTGGCCTTTATGGTGACGAAGGGCCCAACATTGTATGGTTTTCAGTTTTTCTTTTGTCTTAAACACGGTCAGGGTTGGACTGGCCCAGCCACACCTTCCTACTAGAGCTTCTATCAAGTACCCCCTCGCCCTCTCCCTCCCTCTCCCCCCCTACACCCCCCCCCCCCACCCCCCTCTCTCCATCCCTTTCCCCGAAGTAAGGCACTTGCAGTAGTTATTAATTGTAATCTTTCTATCCACAGTAGGGACACTGTATGATATTGTGACAGTTGGTGCACCAGCAGCCCACACACTCAAGTTCGGCCAGGGAGGATTAAGAAGACTGTACATCGCGCTCAGAAAAGCACAGCAAAGGTGGGTGTACACGTAGTCTGCAACAAAAAAATCCATTTATTCATAATCAAATATAACTTGAAAGTTGACATTATGAAAGTTGAAACCTCACAGAGTGTTTATGGATATCAAGTTGTGTAAGGAAACAGAGGTTAACCCTTTAACTCCCAAGAGTGCTAAAAACCAAAATTCAAGAAAAATCCCAAATTTAATTTTGTAAAATATTGAAAAACAAATTGTACCATGCAAAAGTACTGCCGGAGAGGTTTCATTTCAATGGTCACACCATAGGATTTTGTTAACAGACTCAAAAGTTAGAACAAATTGTACCATGCAAAAGTACTGCTGAAGAGGTTTCATTTGAATGGTCACACTATATGATTTCGTCAACGGACTGAAAAGTTAGAACAAATGGTACCATGCAAAAGTACTGCCAAAGAGGTTTCATTTGAATGGTCACACCGTAGGATTTCATCAACAGACTCAAAAGTTAGAACAAATTGCACCATGCAAAAGTACTGCTGAAGAGGTTTCATTTGAATGGTCACACCATAGGATTTCATCAACAGACTCAAAAGTTAGAACAAATGGTACCATGCAAAAGTACTGCCAAAGAGGTTTCATTTGAATGGTCACACCATAGGATTTCGTCCACAGACACAAAAGTTAGAACAAATGGTACCATGCAAAAGTACTGTTGAAGAGGCTTCATTTGAATGGTCACATCATAGGATTTTGTCAACAGACACAAAAGTTAGAACAAATGGTACCATGCAAAAGTACTGTTGAAGAGGCTTCATTTGAATGGTCACATCATAGGATTTTGTCAACAGACTGAAAAGTTAGAACTATATTACATGTACTTGCATTGTCTTCTTCCTTCTGTTTCTCAAGTTAACAAATGGAGAGATTTTGCGGTATGTACTTCATGGCTGAAAGCCATATAGTTGTCGGCATGAACTTAAATATGCGTGCATAAATTTGCCTGCACTAATGTGACACACACACACAAAAATGAAAACTCAGAGCCGGAAACATGACTCGTCGGCTACGCTATATGCGAGTAATAAATGCCCTAGTGAAACCCAAGTGTCTGGGGGTTAGCAAATGAGAATTTAAATGTTTTGTCCTGTTGTTACAGTGGTGGGGAGAGTGAAAACAAAGCTTCTGTGGTCAAACAATTAAGAGGTGAGTGCAGACTGAAACTTTGATCATTTTAATACGTTCATTTCTAGAATTAAATAGACACTGTCCCGCTGAAATAGCAAACATTTGCTTAGCTTATTTCATTTTATATCACCAAATGCCACCAAATATACATTTAGTTGGATAAAAAGATTCTATAGAGCAAAACAAAAGCAGTAGTTTGGAGATAAAGTGCAGGATTGCAAGGATTGAAGTGGATTACAGATCATCAAATTTGATTTACTGACAGGCGGTCAAGAAATTAAACTTGCCATTCTTGTGAAATCTTGACTTTTCTAGTCGTTATTTTGTCTGTTTAGTTCATATTTCTTTGCTTCTATCACTTTTGGTGATGGTTTCTTCCAATTTAAAGATAATAAAATAAGCGAAACACAAGCTCCTGGCCACAATCATGAAAACAGGATATTTCAGCCAGGACAGTGTCCCTTTAAACTTGTGAGTCAAGTGATTCGTTTTTAACATTTTCTTTTTCGCTTTGATAGTTAATTTGGAAAAGTTCAAGTCACAGTTGAGCCAGCATTGTGAAAACGTAAAAAAGTGAGTAATTTTTATTAGTATATACTGAAACAGTGGATAGCATTGTTGGCGCGCTCTGATTGGCTACTGAAACTCGGAATAGCAAGTGCTATTCACCTCCCAGCAATTTGCGCGCGAAAATTGTAATCGTTGACAGGAATAAATGAGTTAAAAAGCATCATTCTCGTTGTATTATCTCACTGTTTCAGTATATACTAAAACAACTATTCACCTCAGTGCAGATGAATAGTTGTTAAATATTCTATATGACTTAAGAACATATTATAGGAGAGAAAAAAGAAATGGACGAAAAAGAATGTCCAAACTAATGATAATTTGGTTTTATTAGCTAAGTTGATGAGGTAAATTGGCCGTTTCGAGCACAAGCCCTTCGTCAGGGTGAATCAAGGAAATGTGGGTTGTTTGTGGCTTATTTATAAATTAGGGAGCTACGCTATTGGTGGTAATATAAAAAAAATAGAATAAATTAGTTGAATGAAAAGCGTTCATCGATTCCGTAAGGATTAAGAGTGCTGATTTGGAATCTCAATTGCTGCCACCTCGGAAGAAAAAATAAAGCAATTTGATCGATGTTTACAAAACAAGATTCTGCTGCATTTTACTCCAGTCAACTTTATGTGGAGTCTTGACTTTGTTCCCAGGGCCTTCTGCACTCTGAAAATGATGGGCTGGGCAAAGAAATCCCTGGACGAGGCGACTAAACTACTGCGAAAATCTTCGAGCATTTTGTCGTGTAAAAACGATAAAATGTCTTCAACTGCCAGTTAATAAGAAAAACCTCCAAAAACACCTTTTTGTTGTGTGTCACGTGACAAAACACTCCACAGCCCGCCATTTTGAATTCAACAAAGCGGAGAAGGACCTGGGGACTAGGTTGTTGGAGCCTCGCTTTGATGAATGGCTGCAGCTGGTAGTACAGCCACTGTAACAACAGAGTGCCATGGATGTATTGCCATCTAATTGCTTGCTGTATTCTTCTAGGGCCTTAAGATCTGGGAATGTCACAAACCTCATGGAAACCATGTCACGTCTTGCAGATAAGGTAGTCAAATAACGTAAAAGTACAATTAGGGCTGTGTTAATAGAGGAAGGTATACATGCCGTCAAATACAGTGTTTGTATGTGCCCCGCACAACAGGTCCGTTTGGAGGTGCTCAAGCAGGTTTTGTGGCGCGAGCGCGGAACAGGAGACACGCGAGAGAAGGGAAACGAAACGATTCCATCCCCTCGCAAAGCGCTGTTTTGTAGGCTAGTTTTTATGGGAATCCATTGTCCAATAATGTCGGTCAAACTAAAATTTTCTTGTATTTGTAAATTGAAAACATAACGTATCAGGAAGAAGACTTTACTCATCAAACTTGAGGAATGTGGCTGTGTTAAAAAGCGTGTAACTAATGTATTTTTTGTTTTCCAAACATTTCTCATTGTACTCTTTCTAACACAGTGTCATTTCTACTTTATCTTCTCACGAGTCATCATTGTAGGCTTTTCATGCCTGTTCAATAGCATGGTCAAGAAGGAATTCCTTCTGTTTGTTTCTCCCGGTGTTAAAAGATTAAAAGAAGAACGAGAAAAGAGATTGATATCTCTTGGAAAGCTAAAGTACTGTATTTCCTTGAATAATAGCTTGGGGCAGTAATTAATTTTTTCACTCCAAAAGGGGGGATTATTCGAGGGGAAGGGATTAATCGATTAATTGAAGGGGCTATTATTTCAAATATTGTGCTATTGCGCTAATGTGCTAATTAGAGGGCTTCAAGAAATAAAGAAAAGAGTCGAATACATGAACGGCACTATAGAAAAACTATATGAAACCTGCGCTTTTGTAACTTTTCTGTACATTTAAAATCATTTAAAATCAAAGCTTGTATCCTTTACAAGCAGTAAACTTTTAACTTGATTGGGAGAAGGTGAAAGAAAAGAGAGGGATGGGGACGATTATTTTAAATATTTCCACTAAAGGAGGGTGATTATTCAAGCGGGCGATTAATCAAGGGACGGCTGTTATTCAAGGAAATATGGTACCGTATACGAGGAAGTTTTTGCGGGGTGAAAATGTTGCGGTTTGCCGACTGAATAAAATTATGTTTTGCAGGAGGAAATTTTTGCGGATTGAGACAGCTAAAATTTCTGCTGGGAGGAAATGTTTGCGGATTTCTGGTCGAGTATAAATAAAATTCAAGGCAGTATCGGTATTAAATTGTTCCCATAGTTATGGTTGCTGTTCTAGCGCCAGCATGAACATAAACAACGAGAAAACCTGAGTGAATTATTGTACGTTCTTGTAAAAACGTATTAGTCGATTATGATAACAGTCTCTGGTTCTTTTGAGGACGTGTCTGGAGTTGAATCGGGAATACAGATGACTGTTTTGCCGGAGTTATGAGAGCAATATGTTCACTGTTAAAAAGTTCCTGTTAAGGCGATATACACCATTAAAACAAGATTTACTAATTTTTATGCGGGAGTATATTTCTGCGGCGGAAAATTTTGAGGGAGTTTTTTTTTCTGCGGGAGTTTTTTTTTTTTTTTTTTTGCGGATCAAAGGAAATCCGCAAAAATTAACTCTCGCAAAATTAAACTCCTACACGGTATTTGTCTAATGAGCATGCTTCTTTTGTTTTGTAGGCCACCCAGTTGTTAAAGTTCCGTGAAGCTCCCCTTGTTGTGGAATCTTTAGCTTCACTGGAGAAAGCTGTACCATCGCCTAAAGAAGAAGATGTACCAGATGTTGGTAGGAAATAAAACATTGTTCTAGTTACAGTATCTAGAATAGAGCAGTTTTCAATCGAGTGTCGTAAAACCAAAGCCAAAGTAATTACTCTGACCAATCACAGCAGTCGTAAACAATCCAGTGAACCAATCAGAGCTCGAAGCAATTACATGTCGGCGGCGCCAAGCGCGGGAAAACGCGTGCGAGCAAGTCACGATTGGTTTTGGTTTTACTTCTAATTGGTCGAGAAAGTGGCGCAAGATTTTTTAGCCAATCACAAAGCGTAGCAATGAAAAACCAAACAATTGTGTAGTTACTTTTCGCACTCAATTGAAGACTGCTCTAATAGCAAGTGATGCAATATATCAAACATGGGGAACAGAGTTTCATCCAGATTACTGAACACCGGGAAGTGGGTTAAAAAAGCGAGGCACAGCCGAGATTTTTTAAGGACTTTGAGGTGTTTGGAGACCCGATGAACACTCTTTCAAGTGTTTTATATCGCTTCTGAAAATAATCATTACATACAGGGAAAAAGATTGAATAAAATCGCCAAAAATATATGCTAACCACCATCACGCTCATGTTCTTCGTTTTGTTCAAACTTGATAAATCATTTAATATGAGTTTGAGAAGTTTTTGTCATCACCTCAATTCGTTTTGACTCTTACTCATATTTTGTAATCTTCTGATCTTCTGTTGGATGAGAGAGCCAGGCTGTTAAATGACAAATAGTTGATTCAGTTCTTTTTTTATGTTGCAGATCATTTCTGGAATGTTCAAATATTTACAAAACCAAGTGCTAAATGTCAGGTATGTACAAGATGGTAATTTTTGTGTACTTAAGGTTGTGTTCCTTTTAACCAATCTTAATCCGGATTCCACGATTGAAAATTCGATTTCCCGTTCCATTTAGGGACAAAACAATCTTACATTGCAATCTGAACGATCCGCGTCTGGAGGTAGATCGTCAGGTTGATGTCTGAATCTAGTTTAGTTCTGATTATGGGTTTCATGTGGCAAACTAGTTTCAGATTAATTGCAAAACCAGTTAACAAACAGACAGATGCCCTCTGCAGATGGATTTGGATACTATGAACAAAACGGATCGATCTTTTTTCAGATTTTTTGTCTCAGCTAGCATGAAAATCCAAACAACTGGTTTACTCTCAAACTGGATTGTCTAAAAGGAATACTAGCAAAATATAAACATCTCTAAAACTATGCAACTCGATTGCACGATAATTTTCCGTGGCTAAATGCATGGAGATCTTCAAAAAAGAATTTATGTACACGTTTCACTTATTATAAATGTTTTGGCATCTTTCCTTCTTTTTCCCAGTTTGTGAACTTGTTTTCTTTAGTTTTCCCATCCAACACTGATTCTTTGTTGTGGGTATTTTTTCTTTGTTCTTTCTCAGGAGCTCTCCACCCTCGTCGATCAGAGCCTCGTCATGATGTTGAGTCATATAGAGAGTATGATCCAGAGGAGCGCTCCACCACCTGAAGGTAGCAATGCAATGTGTGAATAAATTCATTCGGTTTGGAGGCACCTCGTACATATTCCATGATTGTAGTTTTGTTTCCCTCTTCTAAGTGCTTAAGTTTTTTATCAACAGGGAATTCATGGGTGAACGTGATATTATCAGAAACACATGATTTTTCCAGAGCTGTAGATGGCTTGGTTAAAGAAATCTATTTGGGAATGATATTCCTTCAACTGCAGGTAAGCATTACGTATTTCTCAATTGGTATTTTTCTTTTTACAGGGAATCAAACTGTAAATAATTATTCTGCTTTTCATAATTCCTTCCTTTCTTCCCCCCTCCCCCTCCCTCCCTCCCTCCCTCCCTCCCTCCCTCCCCCTCCCTCCCTCCCTCCCTCCCTCCCTCCCTATCAGCTGTAAACTTTTCTTGGTAATAAGCCATTTTCGTATTTAAAATTACCGCTGAATTCAAACACCAATGACACATTGATACAGGGTTAGACTCGACCTGATGTAAAATATTCACAAATACCGGCAGAAGGTGCGTGAAATTTGAAAATTAAACAAAAGACAGAGCTCTAAACAGGTCATCTTCTCGCCTGAATTTGTGAATTTATCACTTCAGATTGAGGCTAACCCTGTAAAAATGCGCCTTCAATGCTTTCATTCAGTGACCATAGCGAATTTGAAACCTAGGTACTTGGTGTATCCCCGATCATAATGTATGGTACTTCATGTATCCCTTATTGTAATGTATTTAGATATATTGCAGTGTAATTTAGGGTCGGATTACAGTATCTAGGGTTGAAGCACTGATTTTAGTATTTAGGGTTAAGCACTGATTCCAGTATTTCCAATGTATCGAAAGGGTTAGTTCTTATATATGGTCTGGGCTAGCAGCATATTATCTTATATCCCTTAAAAATTACAATTTTCGACAGCTAGTCCTCGATGGTGTAGTGGATAGTGTGCATGGAGTAGATCATACGGCCCGGGTTCGATTCCCCATTCTGCTGTTTTTATCTTCTTTTTCTACTGAAATAAAAACTAAGTGTTTAAAATACAAAATAATAAGGGATACACCAAGTACATACCATTTGAAACTGGTCTATTCCGCTGACCAGTGGATAAGGCTTGCGCATATAATTATTTTGCCTGTTCCAAATGCGATATGTAATGGTCATCTGCCTTACCCATGGGGACGGCAATGGAGGGAGGGGAGGGTGGGGAGTTGGACGCATCGGGTGGGGGAGGGGGTTGGTGCAGCAAAAAGCATAGGAGAGGGGAGGGTACGAAGATTGTTTCGTATTCACGAGTTTGCTCGTTGTAGTCTGATTTTTTTTGTTTCATTTCGTTTAATTTTATTTCAGGAAGAAGCAAAACATGCTTCATTACTTTACGAAATCAGAAAAAGGCAAGACATCGTCTTCGCTCACGCTGTAAGTGTACTCTGTCACGAAAAAATCAATTTGATAATTCTTGCTACAATATATTTTGCGTTTTTTTTTCAGTTGTTGCGTTGCCTGTTCGAGAGTGACTACACGTGTGATTTTCACCATGCGTTGGCATCACATGTTCAAACAAAAAATCGTTGTGCACCCGCAGCATAAAATTGTTGCAAACAACATTGTGCAGGGGAGGACACAACGTGCGATTAACATGTCGCAGTGTCCGGCTGAAATATCAAAGGTTTTCACTTGCCTAATTTCTATGTTACATTGTTACATGCCACCGTCCAAATATACAACAAATAGATACAGAAGTTCATAACAGATACGCTTCTGATAGATAATATAGAGCAAAATAGAACAAGCGGTAGTTTGGTGATAAAGTACAGGGCCAGGTTGTTCAAAGCATGATTAAGCTAACCCAGAATTAACGTCAATTTTGAATCCCTGCAGTTATTACTCATGAATTGATAATTTTCCAAAGTTTTCTGCCCTTCAGTTTTGACTTAAACTTGTCTCCACTACTAGCTATAAATGACCTTTTGAAAACATTTTTAAACAGAAAAATGAGATCCTCAGTTAACTTTTAATCCGGGATTAGCGTTAATCGCCTTTCGGCGAACCGGGTCATGGATTACAAGGATTGAAGTGAATTACAGTTCACGAGATCAAATTTGATTTCGCGATAGACGGTTAAGAATGAAGTAAAATTGCCGTTCTGGTAAAACTGAGTTTTTTCCGTTATTTTGCGTCTGTAGTACTTTTCCTTTTTCAGCATTATACAAAGCGGGATTTGGAAGATAGCCACCATTAGAAGTCAATGGTTGAACTTTTGTTCATTCTTGTTTTTGTGTTTGTAGGTGACATCTTTGGTGGCTGGTTTTGTTTGTAAACTTCACACTTTCTTGTCAAACGCTGTATTCCTCAAGCAGCTTGCGCAAATTGGATTCCTGGCGCATTTTGAGAGCCTGCTTAGCACAAATGGTAGGTATTTTTTATTTTAGAATCTTGTGCTCATTTGCTTTTTCTCTTAACACAAACGTTGAGGAATTTATCAAATATGGCAGGGAAAAGTCACGATCAGTGTTTTGCCACCCTAATCACACAGGAAGACATGTCCTGAGTTAGTGCCAAGCGCGGGAAATATTCAACAGGCGGGAAAGATATAACCCACTGCCAAGCGCGGGAAAACAGCGGAAAGTACCAAGCGCGGGAAGTATGCAACTGGCGCCAGTGCCAAGCGCGGAAACATGCATCATACAGAAAACGTTTAACCGGTGCCAAGCACGGGAAAATATGCAGCCGGTTCAAAGCGCGGGAATCTCGTATAACGTCACGTTCGGTTTTGGTTTTGCCCATCAGCGATATTAAAGTTAAAAAACCGTTTGCTCTGCTTGGTTACCGTTATGCCTGTTACATGCGTTTTTTTTAAACTAATTACAAGAGTTGAACGCAGCGAAAATAAACACATGATTCAGTTGAAAACACTGTGATTATGTTAACATTATAATGCAAAAGAAACTACGACCAGGATTAATACTTTCACTTATGCGACACTGAACTTTTCTTTACTTGATTGTTTTGTTGTCAGGTGATGAGATGGGAATGTTAGAAGATTCCTGTGTTAGCATAGCTAATCTAACATGCGTCAAATTTAAGGTGAACATGACCATTCTTTTTAATATTCCGTTTGTTAAGCCCAGGGCAGTTGCAGACGCAATCATTACAGGGTCGAAGCTACGTGTCACTCGTGAAAGTTTTAGATGTTGAAGCATTTGGGTAAGAACTTCACTCGCTCGCTTGATCGGCTGTAAACTTGGAGCCCGCGATATGTAATGTCACCTGCCTTACCCATGGGGATAGCGTTTGAGGGAGGGGAGGGTGGGGAGTTTGACTAAGGGGGTCGTGGATCGGTGGAGTAAAACGCCAAGGAGAGACGAGCGTTCAAAGGTGTGCAAAATCTTTCATTTACATGAGAGCGTTTTGTATTCACGAAATGGCTCATATTGTATAGAACAAAGAGAATATTTATCTGTTGTTTTATTTTTTTTATTATTATTTCAGTTCAAGGAGTGTGAAAGGGAGGATGAAATTCCAACCTTGAGCGGAAACAGGTCTGTTTTAGTTAAATACTTGATCATCCTGATTGATTATGTTAACATTATAATGTTAAAGCGTTAAATTAAAGCGTTCAATTTTGTTGTGTTTTTGTTTGTTGGTTAAACGGATAACTACTTTGAAAGGTAAAAAAAGTGAAGTTGCACACAAGCTACAGGTAACCGACGTGAGCCACAGGTAACCCACTCAGCTGGAGCTTAACACAGTTTTAGTAGCATAAAGCAACTAGGAATATTGCTACTCCACCCTGGATGGGGATGCTTGTCCATCGCAGGATTACCCCCAGCATTTTGTCGCCAGTACTCATTTATATACAATAAACTGCAAGGCTGATCTGACTAAGTAAAAAAGTAGAAGTTTTACCATTTTATACACTGGGTGAGGAGACGCTGCGGAGTAAAGTTACTTGTCTAAGGAAACAACATGACTGCCGAGACGTACTTTAGAAACCCTTAACGCAATCTATCAGTCAATTCCAAGCGTGATTATGCCCCCCCCCCCCCCCCCTCCCGCCCCCTTCCCCACCCCGCCCCCTTCCCCACCCATTTTCGGATATAACCTGGGTATTTGGGGTTATCTTTGCATAGTGGGAAATTTGACCAATTTGATCGGAAAGTCGGCTATTAAATTATCGATTTCACGCTTTGTGTTGAAGGATGCATGTTATAATCTATCCATAACCAGTTATTTTATATGCCCAACAATGGAATGAAAACGTTCAAAACCGTAAAACTGCTCACTTTCAAGGGACACTGTCCTGACTGGTAAACCGTGTTTTAATGATTATGGCCAGGAGCTTCCATTATTATCTTGAAATAGGACGAAATAAATGGACAAAAGTGATGAAAGCTAAGAAATATCAACTAAAGAGACCAACTAACGGATATAAATGTTACAATTCCTCAAGAATGGCAATTTTGATTTGTTGACTGCCTGTTACAAAATCAAATTTGATGAACTGTAAGTCTTGCAATCCTGCAAACTACTGCTTGTGTTTTTCTCTAAAGAATCTCTTTTCCATCTCCAAATGTCACAAAATTTTATCATTTTAGCGGGGCAGTGCCCTTCAAGTTGATACTTTGTGTGGCCTTCTTCTTTGAATTAAAACAATAGATTACAGTACAGCAATTTTCTTCAACGCAGCACCACGGTTAGCTAAAGCGTCTGACATGATTAGCGGTCAAAACTAAAAACCAGACGCGGACAGCTGGTTTCCCTTACTGGGGCTCCACTACCTTAAACTTACCATGTAATCTGCTCTTCTCACCCCTCCCCTGTGCGTCATCCTTTTTCAGGGGGTACATACAAGTTAACTTATCGCTACCATCAGTTCACTTCCGGCGCCTACCACGTGAGTTACAGGAGGGTCGGCTGGTCAAGGTGATACCCGTACTCTTTACACAAGGGATCAATGAACATGCAACACTGGCAGAAAGGTAGATCAAAATCTGATTACTTCTTTACTGTACCAATACTCTGTTAAGCAGGCAGGTGATGAGAATAGAGAAAACCATCAGCAGGGAATATCAGGTTCATTATTTTTTAACTGACTGATTCTCTAGATGAACCGTTGTGAAATGGAACGACATTTAACCCATCACCTAAGGTGAATTGCCTACCGGATTTTAAACTACCTTCTCCCAAGAAGTTTGATAAGAAATGTGTGAAGACCAGTAAGGAGAATTTGTATGTTGGTATTTAAAAGAGAAGCTAATCAAACTTGAAGAGTGAAGAGAAGCTTAAGTCATTCAGTAGCCATTACTTTTTGTTAGGCATGATTTTAATAGCAATGCTTTCGTATGTACATATTTTAAATTGACTGTTTGAATGATTATTTAGTTGCATTCTCTTTTTTAATGAAAATGTAAAATGTTCCTTAGAACGGAGTGGATATACTTCTTTTGTAGTTTTGTATTGCTACATAGAAGCAGATTCTATGTTTGCTTTATACATAACGCAACACCTGCTTAAAGAGTTACCAGCGAATTGTTTGAGAGGAAAAACTAACACAATCTGTCAGTCTCTAACATTTC
The DNA here is from genome assembly GCA_022457155.1 of Cladopsammia gracilis. Lineage (NCBI taxonomy): Eukaryota > Metazoa > Cnidaria > Anthozoa > Scleractinia > Dendrophylliidae > Cladopsammia > Cladopsammia gracilis. The sequence goes on along the minus strand of JAJGOT010000599.1, from coordinate 35,145 downwards.
ACTTTGGGCCTCTTCACCCCACCCCCACCCCCATGCATCCACCCCCTCCCCCAGCATCAAATTTCATTTAATTGACATGTTCTTTGTTCATCTAATTGACATGTTCATAAAGCGCCTGTCATGCAGGCTAGAAATGTTATAAAAATTATCAAATGCGGGGCGAGAATACGTTATTCCGCCTGATCGCATAAGAAAACACTGAGAAAAGAGTTAGAAAATTGACGCCGAAGCCAGCTAGTGTTTTCGATGTATTTAATGCCATGATAAAACACTGTTTTACCTTCTTAAAGAAAAGTAATTTGAACGAGGAATTATGGATTCAAAAACCAAAGAACGTTAAATAAACTGTGCGTGATTCGTTTTCTTTTTGTCTTAGTTAAGATAATTATTATTACTGACGGGTTTCTTACAACTTCCGCCCTGAGGTCATAGGGTAGAACACTTAAAATCTGGTTGGCTGCCTGCAGTAAAATGCAAATGAAAAATGCCATAAGTGGTTTAAGTTTCTCGGAATCACTTGGGTGTGTTTTGTTGCTGTTAAACAAGCTGACAAAACGATGGAATCTCTGTTGAAAAACCTCAAAGAGCACGTTACTTGTTCAATCTGTCTGGATAATTTCACCGATCCGAAGACAATAACCTGCCTGCATACATTCTGCTGTGAATGCTTGAGGAAACACGCACTGATCAGCCAAAGGAATGGAAAGTTTCGCTGCCCCGAGTGTCAGGCTGAAGTCGGTCTTCCCGAAGCAAACCGTTTTGATAAACTGCCGACCAGTTTTTATCATAACAGTTTACTTAGTCTTCTCGCTGTCCGAAAAAGCGGCATTGGAAATGAGATCAGTTGTGGCATTTGTAAGAAAAAGAGCGCGGAGATAAGCTACTGCTTCGAATGCGCTAAATTCATGTGCAGTGACTGTGTGAATGCACATGAACTGTTTAAGAACGCAGGTTTCGAAGGACACAAGGTGACACCAGTGAAACAGTTCCAAGCTGAAGACTACGAAGCCCTGATGAAGAGGCAGTCATTTTGCCCCCAGCAGTACCACGAGCGAGAGGTGACGAGGTTTTTCTGTCTCAAATGCAAAACCTGTGTTTGTCAAATATGCATCAACACGGATCACAAGACTCACGAGGTGGAACCATTGGATAAAGCAGCGGAAAGAGAGAAAGCTAACATCCTGGCTAGAGCTGAGTTGATAAAAGAAAAGAGCAAAGTTTGCAGCGGAGCAATTCATCAATTTGAACAAACAGAGCTTGAACTGAAAACCAAACTCACTATTACTAAACGCGAAGTTTCCCACGCAGCCGATCAACTGATCGCGAAGATCCGAGAACGCGAGCGCAATATCATTACCACCCTCGAGAATACGTGCGTGTCGAGGGAGGAGAAGTTAAACTCTACAAAGACACAAGTGCAGTCCTTGTTAAAGCAAATCAACCAAGCAGTCGAGTTTGCTCAAAACCTGGTTCAACGAAGCTCCAGTTCGGACATTATGCAGAGCAAACCGAATCTGGAACAGCGGTTTGAAGATCTTGAAAACACCCCAGTCCCAGCACTTCCGGTCAATTCCTTTGTGATCTTTGTACCGCCTTCTGAACAAGAGAATTTGACTGTCGGTTGCATAGCGACAAGTGAACCAGTAGAAGGACTGACACAAGATTTTCAAGCTGGTGTAGAAACAGAATTTGTGATCCGTCCCAGAATTCATGAAGAACAAGTTTATGAATTGAAATGCAAATTCTATGTTGAAGTGCTCGTGGAACCCGCTGATAAAGTAGGAAGTTTAACGACTTGCAAAAAAGAAGATGGAGATTTCCTGGTGAAGTTTACACCTAAAGTTCCAGGTACATTTAACATCACAGTAAAGATTAACGGCAAGAAACTTCCAGTCAGTCCCTACACTGTCCAGGTGAAGGAACGGCTCATTCAGGTTGTGGGAGAGTTGGAGTTAAAAGGAGAAACTCTTCAAGGACCATGTGGAATTACTGTAAATAGTAAAGGACTCATTGCTGTAGCCGAGAAAGAAAAACACTGTATTCTGATACTTGACAAGGAAGGAAAGTTTGTAAGAAAACTTGGTTTCTATGGAAACAATGCTGGACAGCTGAACTGTCCAGTTGACGTCATATATCTAACTGACGATAACATTCTGGTGGCGGATCAATTGAATCATCGCATTCAACAATTTAACGTGCACACAGAGACCTCAGTGAAGAGCTTTGGGAAGAAAGGGACAAGAGACGGTGAGTTTCAGAATCCTGTCAGCCTTTGTTTGGATGGTGAAGGACATATTGTTGTATCTGATGTCTATAACAACAGAGTGCAGACTTTGTCAGAGGATGGTGAACCTGTGTTTAAATTTGGAGACAGTGGCCCAGGAAAACTTGTCCGCCCCACTGCATGTATTCGCCATCAGGACAAGTTCTTTGTTGCTGACTGTGGTAATGATTGCTTGAAAGTTTTTGACCATTCAGGAAAGTTCTTCTACAAGATCGGAGAACCAGGCAAGGGTGATGGACAGTTGAATCGCCCTTGGGGATTATGTTTTGAGAAATGTGACAATCATTATAATCTACTTGTATGCAATGGCGGTAATGGTCGTGTTGACCAGTTTACAGTGGAAGGTTGTTTTACTGGAAAAACTGTTGATAAGTTACAAATAAACCCCAGAGCAATAACTACAACACCAGATGGGCGTATTTTAGTTTCTGATTTCAAAGCAAAAAAGATATATATCCTAAAATAAGCAGCAAAATGTAAAATGAAGATGATGAAACTTATAAACCGAATAGCAGCTAAAGACATTCAGTACGCTAGTACTATCAGGTTAAAAGTCCGACTCTTTCAATTCATATTTTCTCTGAAGTTATTATTTGTGAGTCACACAGTGCTTCTTAGGAAAAGTATTGCATAACAACCCAGTTATCAGCTGAAGATATTCAGTACAAGGACAACTCTGACAATTCTTATCTTCACTGCAGTCATTATTTGTGAGTCACACAATGCTTCTCAGGGGAAGTATTGCATAACAACCCAGTTAGTAGCTGAAGATATTCAGTACAAGGACAACTCTGACAATTCTTATCTTCACTGCAGTCATTATAAGTGAGTCACACAATGCTTCTCAGGGGAAGTATTGTGTGACAACACAGTTAGTAGCTGAAGATATTCAGTACAAGGACAACTCTGACAATTCTTATCTTCACTGCAGTCATTATTTGTGAGTCACACAATGCTTCTCAGGGGAAGTATTGTGTGACAACACAGTTAGTAGCTGAAGATATTCAGTACAAGGACAACTCTAACAATTCTTATCTTCACTGCAGTCATTATTAGTGAGTCACACAATGCTTCTCAGGGGAAGTATTGCGTGACAACACAGTTAGTAGCTGAAGATATTCAGTACAAGGACAACTCTAACAATTCTTATCTTCACTGCAGTCATTATTTGTGAGTCACACAATGCTTCTCAGGGGAAGTATTGCGTGACAACACAGTTAGTAGCTGAAGATATTCAGTACAAGGACAACTCTAGCAATTCTTATCTTCACTGCAGTCATTATTAGTGAGTCACACAATGCTTCTCAGGGTAAGTATTGCGTGACAACACAGTTAGTAGCTGAAGATATTCAGTACAAGGTCAACTCTAACAATTCTTATCTTCACTGCAGTCATTATTTGTGAGTCACACAATGCTTCTCAGGGGAAGTATTGCGTGACGACACAGTAGCTGAAGATATTCAGTACAAGGACAACTCTAACAATATCTTCACTGCAGTCATTATTTGTGAGTCACACAATGCTTCTCAGGGCAAGTATTGCGTAAGGACACAGTTAGTAGCTGAAGATATTCAGTACAAGGACAACTCTAACAATTCTTGTCTTCACTGCAGTCATTATTTGTGAGTCACACAATGCTTCTTAGGGGAAGTATTGCGTGACGACACAGTTAGTAGCTGAAGATATTCAGTACAAGGACAACTCTAACAATTCTTATCTTCACTGCAGTCATTATTTGTGAGTCACACAATGCTTCTCGGGAGAAGTATATATTATGTGACAACACAGTTGGCAGCTACAAAGGGGATGGAAACTGTGACAAAGTATGAAGTAAATCATAAGTTGAAAATGTGTAATAAAAATAAGTTAATCATAGTTATTAAATTCTTTAAGCCATATTTACATGGCACTTTCAATCATATAACTGAGTTATAATCAAATTATAACTTCTCCTTATGTAGCATAAATATGTTTAATTCAATGGCTTTTTGCAAGATTTCTACAACATTGAAGAAATCAAATGTAAAATAACTTCAATAAACGTAAGAAGATTATATAAATGGAGTCTTTGTAAACATTATTTTACTAGCAAAATTGATTTATATTGTTCAAATGTTTTGGAAATGTTTCCAGCTTTTTGGTCGCGCTTGATTTCAATACCAACTTTTTTGAAATGTAGATATTTTCATGCTAATATTTTGACTTTTTGTATGATTATTTAGTTGCATTGTCTTTTTTTTACTAAGAATGTAAAATGTTTCTAAGTACTGCTTGGAAATCGTTCTTTTTAAGGCTTGATTTTAATTCCAACAGGTTTTATATGTACATACTGTTTGAATGATTAATTATTTAGTTTCGTTGTCTTATTTAACAAATATGACAAAGATCTCTATCAGCAGAAAATCTTTAACAAATCTAAAACAACACAGTAAGCTGATCCAAGAGACAGAAGCAAGAAGAACAAAATAACATTTTTGTGCCAGATATTCGGCTTGAAACACAAACCGAAATGTTGACTTTAAATATAAGTCCCCGTCGAAGGTTTGTGTCTCAAACCGAAATATCGGACACAAAAATATGTACATATTTTTAATTAGTTTATTTTGTTCTTCTTGTCTTTTCTCCGCCGAGTGAATCAGCTTGCCGTGATGTTTAACTTTTGGTCAAACTTACTGATCATGAGAATTAAGAAAATGATCAGAAGATGACATGCCTTCAGGATTTTGAAATACATTTTCCCAACAAGTTTGATAAGAACTGTATGAAGGTCGATGAGGAGAATTTGTATGTTGGTATTAAGGTATTGTAGCGGTGACAACTAGCCTGTCTCCCCGCTTTTTTTTTTCGCTCGCTTTTCTTCGCGCCTTCCCCAACCATTCGCGCGCTTTCCCCACTATCTGAACGCCTGGAACAGGCTAGGTGACAACTTATTATTAATCCCGGGAATAACTTATTAACCTCGTGCCTAAACGGGAAAAAAACTGAACTGATCTCAACTCGTCATGTTCTGAAATTATCAAATGCGGGGTGAGAATACGTTATTCCCCTGATCGCATAAGAAAACACTGAGAAAAGGGTTGGAAAATCGACACCGAAACTAGTGTTTTCGATGTATTTAATGCCATGATAAAACACTGTTTAACTTTCTTAAAGAAAAATAATTTGAACGAGGAATTATGGATTCAAAAACCAAAGAACGTTAAATCGCGTATAAAAATGTGCATCTGTGCGTGATTTGTTTTGTTTTTGTCTCAGTTGGGATTATTATTACTGACAGGTTTCTTACAGCTTCCGCTTTGAGGTCAGAGGGTAGAACACTTACAATCTGGTTGGCTGCCTGCAGTAAAATGCAATTGTTGTTTTAATGCTATAAATGGTTTAGGTTTCTCGGAATCACTTGGGTGTGTTTTGTCACTGTTAAACAAGCTGCTAAAACGATGGAGTCTCTGTTGAAAAACCTCAAAGAGCATGTAACATGTTCAATCTGTCTGGATACTTTCACCGATCCCAAGACAATAAGCTGCCTGCACACATTCTGCTGTGAATGCTTGAAGAAACACGCACTCATCAGCCAAAGGAATGGAAAGTTTCGCTGCCCCGAGTGCCAGGCTGAAGTCGGTCTTCCCGAAGCAAACCGCTTCGATAAACTGCCGACAAGTTTTCATCATAACAGCTTACGTAGTCTTCTCGCTATCCGACAGAGCGGCAATGGAAATGAGATCAGTTGTGGCATTTGCAAGAAAAAGAGCGCGGAGATAAGTTACTGCTTCGAATGCGCTAAATTCATGTGCATTGATTGTGTAAACGCACATAGTGTGTTCAAGAACGCTGTATTCGAAGGACATACGGTGACGCCAGTCAAACAGTTCCAAGCTGAAGACTACGAAGCCCTGATGAAGAGGCAGTCATTTTGCCCCCAGCAGTACCACGAGCAAGAGGTGACGAGGTTTTTCTGTCTCAAATGCGAAATCTGTGTTTGCCAAATATGCATCAACACAGATCACAAGACACACGAGGTGGAACCATTGGAGAAAGCAGCGAACAGAGAGAAAGCTAACATCCTGGCGAGAGCTGAGTTAATAAAAGAAAAGCGCAAAGTTTGCAGCGAAGCGATTGATCAATTTGAACAAACAGAGCTTGAGCTGAAAACCAAGCTTACTTTTGCTAAACGCGAAGTTTCTCAAGCTGCCGAACAAATGATTGCTAAGATACGGAAAAGCGAGCGCGAGATTATTACCACCTTCGAGAACACGTGCGTGTCGAGAGCGGAAAAGTTAAACTCTACAAAGACACAAGTGCAGTCCTTGCTAAAGCAAATCAACCAAGCAGTCGAGTTTATCGAAAACCTGGTTCAACGAAGCTCCAGTTCGGACATTATGCAGAGCAAACCGAATCTGGAGCAGCGGTTTGAAGATCTTGAAAACACCCCAGTTCCAGCACTTCCGGTCAATTCCTTTGTGATGTTTGTACCGACTTCGGAACCAGAGAATTTGACCGTCGGTTGCATAGCGTCAAGTGAACCAGTAGAAGGACTGACACAAGATTTTCAAGCTGGTGTAGAAGCAGAGTTTGTGATCCGTCCCAGAATCCATGAAGAACAAGTTTATGAAGTGAAATACAAATTCCATGTTGAAGTGCTCGTGGAACCCGCTGACAAAGTAGGAAGTTTAACGACTTGCGAAAAAGAAGATGGAGATTTCCTGGTGAAGTTTACACCTAAAGTTCCAGGTACCTTCAACATCGCAGTAAAGATTAACGACAAGAAGCTTGCAACCAGTCCTTACACTGTCCAGGTGAAGGAACGGCTCATTCAGGTTGTGGGAGAGTTGGAGTTAAAAGGAGAAACTCTTGAAGCACCGCATGGGATTGCTGTGAACAGTAAAGGACTCATCGCTGTAGCAGACAATAAAAAACACTGTATTCTGATATTTGACAAGGAAGGAAAGTTTGTAAGAAAACTGGGTTCCCATGGCAACAATGCTGGACAGCTTAACCATCCAGTGGACGTCACATACCTAAATGACGATAACATTCTGGTTGCAGATGAATCAAATCATCCCATTCAACAATTTAACGTGAACACAGGAAAATCTGTGAAGAGCTTTGGAAAAAAAGGGACAAGAGACGGTGAGTTTTGGAATCCTACCAGCCTTTGTATGGATGGTGAAGGACGTGTTATTGTAGCTGAATTCATTAACAGTAGAGTGCAGGTGTTATCTGAGGATGGTAAACCTGTGTTTAAATTTGGAGACAGTGGCCCAGGAAGACTTGACCGTCCCACTGCATGTATTCACCACCAGGACAAGTTCTTTGTATCTGACTGGCGTAACGTTTGCTTGAGAGTTTTTGACAATTCAGGGAAGAATCTGTATAAGATAGGAGAACCAGGCGAGGATGATGGACAGTTGCTTGGTCCTTGGGGAATATGTCTTGAGAAATGTGGCAATCATTATAATCTTCTTGTATGCAATAGAGCCAATGGTCATGTTGACCAGTTTACAGTGGAAGGTTGTTTTACTGGAAAAACTGTTGACAAGTTACAAGATATCATAGGAATAACCACAACACCAGATGGGCGTATTTTAGTTTCTGATAATAAAGCCAAAAATATATATATATCCTAAAATAACCTGCAACATTTAAGAGAGAACCTCATCAAACTTATAAAGTGAATAGCAGTAAAAGACATTCAGTAAGCATTACCGTACAATGACAACCCTAACAATTCTTATCTTCACTGCAGTCATTATTTGTTAGTCACACAATGCTTCTCAGGGGAAGTAATGTGTGACACACAGCAGCTGATGATATTCAGTACAAGGACAGCCCTGACAATTCTTATCTTCACTGCAGTCATTATTAGTGAGTCACACAATGCTTGTCATGGGAAGTATTGCGTGACAACACAGTTAGCAGCTGAAGATATTCAGTACAAGGACAACTCTGACAATTCTTATCTTCACTGTAGTCATTATTTGTGAGTCGCACAATGCTTCTCAGGGGAAGTATTGTGTGACAACACATTTAGCAGCTGAAGTTATTCAGTACAAGGACAACTCTAACAATTCTTATCTTCACTGCATTCATTATTTGTGAGTCATAATGCTTCTCAGGGGAAGTATTGCGTGACAACACAGTTGCAAATGAGATGGAAATTGAACACAGAGGATGAAGTTAGGGCCTGGTCGCACTACAGTCAAAAACAAAAATTAGCCAGTGCAGAAATTTCCAAAAATTTGAAACCGCAAACGGAAGTTCCCACAATTTGAGAACATTTTAGGGTCACACTGCTGTCCATGCTGTCGAAAACGTATGCGTAATGACATAAAAACAAAAACATTTCACAAAAAGCGTGTCCCTCTGGAAGTATTTTGTTTTCCTCAATTTTTCAAAATCGGCCTGCCCCACCCATACACTATGGCGTCTTTGAAGTTTAGTTAGAATTTCCAATTTTTTTTTAAATTTGCTAAACACCAGTCGCATTGTAGGAAACTTGATGTGATGACAGATTTTTATCTTAAACGAAGGCAAATTGGATCAAAATTTCCCTAGTGCGACCAAGCCCTTAATCATAAGTTGAAAATGGGTGAATATTTTAATCATTATTATTGATTTCTTAGCGATGTTTACATTGCACTTTCAATCATATAATGGAATTGTAATCAAATTATAACTTCTCCTTACCAAATTGCTAAATTCATTCATTCATTCATTCATTTTATTTTGCCATTAACCACATTAAAAAAATATAATAATAATAATAATAATACAATACACTAGAAATTTATAATAACTTAAAAGACGATAGACTACAAAATGTTTAATGTGGTAGTGACAAGGAAGCCTATATAGAAGCCGGGGGCTTATGAACTATAGGCTTCCTGACAATATAGGATACATCATACGAATTATGGGGACAGCATGAAATATAAAATGTATTATTTTAAAAAGAAAAGGAAAAAAAAGGAAAGAAGAAGTATGTAGCTCAACAAAGAGTAGTTTTGACTAGGAAAGAAGGAATTTTTTAAGTCTTTTGCCAAACAAACGGATGCTTTCACTGTTTTGAATTTCATGACTTAACGAGTTGTAAAACTTAAGTCCTTGAAACCGAATTGAGAAGTTTCGAATATTAGTTCGACAGGGAGGTATGTAAAAAAGGTTGCAATTTCTAGTATGAGAATTGATTTATATTGATCAAATATTTTGCAATTGTTTCCAGCTTTTTTGTCAGGTTTGATTTTAATATGAACGTTTATTCTTTGTAGATATTTTAAATAGACTGTTTGAATGATTATTTTGTTTGTCTCTTTTTGAATCCGAAAATAAGATGGTCCTCAGCACTGCCTGGATATACTTTTTGTTAGGCTTTATTTTAATACCAACATTTTTTATGCTTATATGTACATATTTTAAATTGACTGTGTGAATGATTATTTAGTTGCATTGTCTCTTTTAAATGAGAATGTAACACTGCATGGATACACTTTCTTAGGTTTGATTTTAATACCAACATTTTTTGATAAGTACTGAAGTACGTATTTGAAATTGTCTGTTTTATAATGAGGCAGTGAAATGTGAGTTTAAATAAATTATATTTTTGTATTCTTGCATGATGCATATTTCATTTGTACTTTATACACAACATCTGTTTATAGAGGTACCAGTGAATTGTTTGACTGGAAAAACTAACAAAATGCTGTTAAGCTGGTTTAACTGAGTTTTTCTTTAGGGTAAAAAGAGGTTCAAGATAATTGCTGTGAGAGATAGTGGGATTCCACTCCAGCTGTTAACATTTATTTACTATCCAGAGCTGGGGTCAAATAAATTTTTTGGTTCGGGTGACCCAATATTCTTTCTACGAACTAGCAGGGGAATTCTATAGCCTTTAGAGCATACGGCTCAGTGTCAATCACTTTTCAATATTTGCTTTAAAATCTCGGTTAGAAATTATTAACTGATCAGAATTTTTTTTATGCGTGACTAATTACATTGTTTTGTTACTGTACTATGTTATTTAACAAGTAACACAGGAGTCGTCTTGCAATTTATAAATAACACATTCAAACACCTTTGCAATTTATAAATCGCAAGATACCTAGCTTTGCGATTTTGCGATTTATAATCGCACGATGCCTAACTTTGCGATTTATAAATCGCACGATGCCTAACTTTGCGATTTATAAATCGCACGATACCTAATTTTGCGATTTACAAATCGCAAGGTACCAAAACTTGTGATTTTAAAATCGCAAGTTTTTTTTACATTTGGCGCCCCATAGTTATAAACATGCCAAAAAAAAAACGCATGTTGTAAAATACTTTGATTAATGACTTGACGTTTCGTATGCTTCAATATACATCTTCAGAAATGACGGTTGGATATAATACAATAAAATTTAAATGCTATGGAGAAAGACTGGAACCTAATAAAAGAAATGACAATAATGATATGTTGAAGCATATGAAACGTCAAGTCATTAATCAAAGTTTTTTACAACATGCGTTTTTTTGTCATGTTTATAACCGCAGTGTGTATTTTATTTCTGTTAAAGTTGAAATGGCCGAACAATAAGAGTTTTTTTCATATGTAACTGTTGTAACGTGATCTCTTATGAATAAACCGCTAAAACAGGAAGTCTCCTTGTCATTTGCATGTTGTTTACGTTTGTACATGAAACTGATATAATTGTGTGACATGAAAATGAGAAGCTTGGGCTTCGCTTTTAGTCAACCCCCCCCCCCCCCCCCCCCCAAAAAAAAAGTCCTTACCAAATTCTTTCACCCAAAAAAAGTCACCACTTTTTTCTAACCCAAAAAAAGTCCTCAGATCGCTAATTTCAAACCCAAAAAAAGTCTTCGCACCTCCCCCGTCACTAATACACGTGAGTGCCCCCCCCCCCCGGAGCTGTAGTACATGTTTTACATTGAGTGTTGTTTTATAACGAGACTGTGAAATACCCCTTAGCGCTGCAAGGTTAAATAAATGATTGTAGTTTTGTATTGCTACATAGAAGCATATTCTATGTTTACTGTATACATAAAACAACACTTGCTTAAAGAGTTCCCAGCGAATTGTTTGAAAGGAAAAACTTACACCCCCGGGCCTCCACCCCCAACCTCCCCCCCCCCCCCTACCCCCATGTATCCACCCCCATGTATCCACCCCCTCCCCCTTTATTCACTCCCCTTCCCTCCCCCAGCATCAAATTTTATTTAATTGACATGTTCATAAGGCGCCTGTCATGCAGGCTAGAAATGTTTAAAAAAAAATGATTGCGGGGCTAAAATACGTTATTACGCCTGATCGCAAAAGAAAACACTGAGATAAGAGTTGGAAATCCGACGCCGACGGAAGCTAGTGTTCTCGATCTATTTTAATGCCATGATAAAACACTGTCAAAGAAAAGTAATTTCAACGAGGAATTATGGATTCAAAAACCAAAGAACGTTAAATCGCGTATAAAAATGTGCAACTGTGCGTGATTTGTTTTGTTTTTGTCTCAGTTGAGATTATTATTACTGACAGGTTTCTTACAACTTCCGCTCTGAGGTCAGAGGGTAGAACACTAAAATCTGGTTGGCTGCCTGCAGTAAAATGCAAATGTTGTTTTAATGCTATAAGTGGTTTAGGTTTCTCGGAATCACTTGGGTGTGTTTTGTCGCTGTTTTAAAACAAGCTGCTCAGTAAAACGATGGAGTCGTTGCTGAAAAATCTCAAAGAGCACGTTACATGTTCAATCTGCCTGGATACTTTCACCGATCCCAAGACAATAACCTGCCTGCACACATTCTGCTGTGAATGCTTGAAGAAACACGCACTCATCAGCCAAAGGAATGGAAAGTTTCGCTGCCCCGAGTGCCAGGCTGAAGTCGGTCTTCCCGAAGCAGACCGCTTCGATAAACTGCCGACCAGTTTTCATCATAACAGCTTACGTAGTCTTCTTGCTATCCGACAGAGCGGCAATGGAAATGAGATCAGTTGTGGTATTTGTAAGAAGAAGAGCGCCGAGATAAGTTACTGCTTCGAATGCGCTAAATTCATGTGCAGTGATTGTGTAAACGCACATGATCTGTTCAAGAACGCTGGATTCGAAGGACACAAGGTGACGCCAGTCAAACAGTTCCAGGTTGAAGACTACGAAGCCCTGATGAAGAGGCAGTCATTTTGCCCCCAGCAGTACCACGAGCGAGAGGTGACGAGGTTTTTCTGTCTGAAATGCAAAACCTGTGTTTGCCAAATATGCATCGCCACGGATCACAAGACCCACGAGGTGGAACCATTGGATAAAGCAGCGGACAGCGAGAAAACTAACATCCTGGCGAGATCTGAGTTAATAAAAGAAAAGCGCAAAGTTTGCAGCGGAGCGATTCATCAATTTGAACAAACACAGCTTGAGCTGAAAACCAAACTCACTGTTACTAAACGCGAAGTTTCCCATGCAGCCGATCAAATGATCGCGAAGATCCGTGAACGCGAGCGCAAGATCATTACCAACCTCGAGAATACGTGCGCGTCGAGGGAGGAGAAGTTAAACTCTACAAAGACACAAGTGCAGTCCTTGCTGAAGCAAATCAACCAAGCAGTCGAGTTTACCGAAAACCTGGTTCAACGAAGCTCCAGTTCGGACGTTATGCAGAGCAAACCGAATCTGGAGCAGCGGTTTGAAGATCTTGAAAACACCCCAGTCCCAGCACTTCCGGTCAATTCCTTTGTTATGTTTGTACCGACTTCTGAAATAGAGAATTTGACTCTCGGATACATAGCGACAAGTGAACCAGTGGTAGAAGGACTGAGACAAGATTTCCAAGCTGGTGTAGAAGCAGAGTTTGTGATCAGTCCTAGAATCCATGAAGAACGAGTGAATGAAATAAAATGCAAACTCCATGTTGAAGTGCTCGTGGAACCCGCTGATAAAGTAGGAAGTTTAACGACTTGCGAAGAAGAAGATGGAGATTTCTTGGTGAAGTTTACACCTAAAGTTCCAGGTACCTTCAAGATCGCAGTAAAGATTAACGACAAGAAGCTTGCAACTAGTCCTTACATTGTCAGGGTGAAGGAACGGCTCATTCAGGTTGTGGGAGAGTTGGAGTTAAAAGGAGAAACTCTTGAAGAACCATATGGGATTGCTGTGAACAGTAAAGGACTCATCGCTGTAGCTGACACTAATAAACACTGTATCCTGATATTTGACAAGGAAGGAAAGTTTGTAAGAAAACTGGGTTCCCATGGCAACAATGCTGGACAGCTGAACTGTCCAGTTGACGTCATATACCTAAATGACGATAACATTCTCGTGGCGGATCAACTGAATCATCGCATTCAACAGTTTAACGTGCACACCGAGAACTCTGTGAAGAGCTTTGGAAAGAAAGGGACAAGAGACGGTGAGTTTCTGAATCCTTACAGCCTTTGTATGGATGTTGAAGGACGTGTCATTGTAGCTGATTTCAATAACTGTCGAGGGCAAGTTTTATCTGAGGATGGTGAACCTGTGTTTAAATTTGGAGACAGTGGCCCAGGAAAACTCTACACTCCCACTGCATGTATTAATCATCAGGACAAGTTCTTTGTATCTGACGGCTTCAACCATTGCTTGAAAGTTTTTGACAATTCAGGGAAGTATCTGTACAAGATAGGAAAATCAGGCAACGGTGATGGACAGTTCAGTGTTACTTGGGGACTATGTATTGAGAAATGTGGCAATCATTATAATCTTCTTGTATGCAATAGACTCAATGGTCGTGTTGATCAGTTTACAGTGGAAGGTTGTTTCACTGGAAAAACTGTTGATAAGTTACAATTCCCCACAGGAATAACCACAACACCAGATGGGCGTATTTTAGTTTCTGATTATAAAGCCCAAAAAATATATATGCTAAAATAAGCAGCAACATTTAAGAGAGAACTTCATCAAACTTATAAAGTGAATAGCAGCTAAAGACATTCAGTAAGGAAGTACTATCACGTTACAAGGACAACTCTGATAATTCTTATCTTCACTGCAGTCATTATTTGTGAGTCACACAATGCTTTTTATGGGAAGTATGGCGTGACAACACAGTTAGCAGCTTAAGATATTCAGTACAAGGACAACTCTAACAATTCTTATCTTCACTGCAGTCATTATTTGTGGGTCACACAATGCTTCTTATGGGAAGTATGGCGTGACAACACAGTTAGCAGCTGAAGATATTCAGTACAAGGACAACTCTAACAATTTTTATCTACACTGCAGTTATATTTTGTGAGTCACACAATGCTTCTCAGGGGAAGTATTGCGTGACAACACAGTTAGCAGCTGAAGAAGGATGAAGTTAATCACTAAGTTGAAAATGGGTGAATGATTTACTCGTTGTTATTGATTTCTTGGCAATGTTTACATTGCACTTTCAATCAAATAATGGAATTGTAATCAAATTATAACTTCTCCTAACCAAATTGCCAAATGTAACATTTATTGGCCTATTTCTATGCCGATTTCAATGCCTCTGCTTGCAATATTCTGCAATATTGAACAAAGGAAATGTAAGATAGCTTTAATATACTTGAGCTGATTTTATAAAAATTGATTCTATAAACGAACTCTAATGCGTACAGGACTTTAGTTGCAAAAGGGTTATGCTAAAATAAGCAGCAACATTTAAGAGAGAACCTCAAATATTTTGCAACTGTTTCCAGCTTTTTTGTCAGGTTTGATGTTAATACGAACGTTTATTTTTTGTCGCGTTCGTAGAACGTAATTATAATTTGGTTCGTGTTGGTTGTCCTGTGGTTTACATGCAGTAAAATTTGAGATTTTTTGGTAGACGGTCTTCCAAATGCCCGCCCCTATTGGTTCTTTCAGGGGCTCATTTCCGCCGGAGGTTCCTTCGAACGCGTCTCCATGATCTCCGATTACTGCTGGTAGATATTTTAAATAGACTGTTGGAATGATTATTTTGTTTGTCTCTTTTTTAATCCGGAAATGAAATGGTCCTTAGCACTGCCTGGATATACTTTTTGTAAGGCTATATTTTAATACCGCCATGCTTATATGTATATATTTTAAATTGACTGTGTTAATGATTGTTTCGTTGCATTTTCTCTTTTTTAAACGAGAATGTAACATGTTAACTAACACTGCATGGATACACTTTCTCAGGCTTGATTTTAATACCAACATTTTTTGATAAGTGCTGTAGTACGTATTTGAAATTGTCTGTTGTTTTATAATGAGGCAGTGAAATGTAAGGTTAAATAAATTATATTTTTGTATTGTTACATGATGCATATTTCATTTGTACTTTATACACAACACAACATCTGTTTGTAGAGACCAGTGAATTGTTTGACAGGAAAAACTAACAAAATGCTGTTCAGTTGGGTTGGCTGAATTTCTCTTCAGGGTAAAAAGAGGTTCAAGATATTTGCTGTATGAGATATTGGGATTCTACTGCAGCTGTTAACAGTAATTTACTATCCAGAGCTGGGGTCAAATTCATTTTATTGTTTGGGTGACCAAATTTTCTTTCAAGGACTAGCAGACTAGCAGAGGGGAATTCAATAGCCTTTAGAGCCTGCGACTCAGTTTCAATAACATTTCAATTTTTGCTTAAAATCTCGGTTGAAAACTGATCAGAATTTTTTTTGCGTGACTAATTACACTTTAATTTTTTACTATGCTTCGTCTTTGTGTTCGTCACGCAGTCACGTTTTCTAAAGGAGTGCGTGGTGAACGAGAGTCCATTGTGCTCCCGACCTTAAATACTAGTAGTAATCATAGATTATAGTGCGTCTCCTTATCCCGTGACACCTCGTCTTGACCTAGTACCTCAGTTTCATGAATTAATTCAGCCACTGTTTAAAAGGGCTAAGTGGCGAGATATGTCACGCAGGCAAAAACGTCGGGCCGACATCAAACAAATTCACTCTATCGCCGTGGGATCGGGCAAAATCCTGCCATGCTGTGTACTCCGAAAGGTCTCAGATTTTTCCGACATATAAGAAGTCTATTTGTCTTGATTTCTGAAATCATACTCCTCAGTACATGCACTAATACCGGAACCGGAAATGAGAAATTTCTGAGAAAGCCTGAAAAAGTGCTCCCGTGAAAAACTTCTTGGACACCGCATTAATGGAGCATGAAATCGACGATTAAGTCACGCAACATTCAACGTGTATTTCGCAGGATTTTTCGGATAAAATTACAACTACCAGTTGCAAGTAAGACACAAGACTGTTGAATATAATTCCTTTGTTAGCTAGACAAATTTAGTCACAAAACTGCGAAATCTTTAGTCGCAAATGCGCCCGATGCAGGCGCAATTTCGAGCACTGTAAAGTTAATCTGCGTTCGCCTGGCGCGGCCGGTCAGTGAATTATTGCTACAAGACATACAGCGAATTGCACCGTACCGTAGAACATCGCGAAGAACGACGTCGGTATTTAGGTGAAAGCTTCCCAAATCAGGCAGAAAACCACAGCAAAATCAAGATAGAACATTCAAAACATACCAGTAGTAGTAGGCATTGAAATATTGAGCCGTACGATTCCAAAATCGGGAAAATATCCGAAACTAAATCAAGACAAATAGATTATTTTTACAACCCCAGCCCCCCAGGATGATGCCTGATTTCCACGAGCTGGGAATGCTGGATACTATTGTGACGTTTCAAGATGGCGCAGATTTGGTACCGACACTTTTCTCGATTCGTTCCGCTATAGACGACGCGCTAAGCATGCTGGATATTGTGACGTTTCAAGATGGCGCAGATTTGGTACCGACACTTTTCTCGATTCGTTCCGCCTAGCCGACAAGATTAGGAAGCGTCTCCTTCGTCGACGCAAAAATGGGTGTTTCTTGGTGTTGCGGAAGCCATTGTTGGTTAGCTTTTGTGTTGTGGTGTGGATATTGTTCAGTGTCTTTTGAATCTTTTGTTTTACGTCATTCGGTGATGACACCATCCACAACACCAAGAAACTACCAATGAAATGCCAAGGTAATTGAGAAATATTGTCATTTTCAGATTTGGAGATACGAGTCTGCAGGAAAAGATCAATGGTGATAACTACAGTATTCTAAATTTTTACTTTGAACAATTCAAGGACAAGTTTCCTGATGCAGGTCAGTGGATTAAGAATTCTTTTTATAATTCAGCCTTGTCACCGTCTGCTACACCGTAAATTTCCCCGGCCACCTCCTGCCCATAAAAGCCCCTTATTCCGCTAAAAAAATGTGCACTTTGACAATTTTTGAGGTGCAAATTATGCCGTTAACTATGGAAGTGGGGCGGGTGCAGTGACGGATAGAGAATTGGGGGACTCCACCTTCCTCCGCCCCCATCAGGGGTAAATCTTTACCCCCCCCCCCCCCCCCCCCACCTCCTCTTGCACCAACTAACACTAGACCACTGTCTCCCACCTCCCGCCGCCCCCACAGGGGTCTCCCCCCTACCTCCCGTCTGCACACACTTCAGATGTGTTTAGTGACCATTTTTTGTTTATGTTGATTTCAGCTGCTTCTCGAAAGGACGGAGATCCAAGTCTGGAGCAGCTCATGAAATCCCTGAAATCAAACATCGACAGTAGACGAGGAAAGAATGTGGACATTCTTCTCATCAGTGAAGAGGTAAAGAGAATTAACTACGTAGTTACTGTTATCTTTCTCACTCTCAAGAATAATAACAAAAGTACTGTCGCACACGAGCCACAGGTGACCCACTCATTAACTAGTTATGTTAACCACTACACCACCGCACAGACTTACCACTACACCACCGCACAGGCTAGCCACTACACCACCGCACAGGCTAACCACTACACCACCGCACAGGCTAACTACTACACCACCGCACAGGCTAACCACTGCACCACCACGCCTCCAACCGACTTCGAGGTGTTTGGATGCCTGATGAAACACTCTTTTGTGTGTTTGATAAAGCTTCTCCAACCACTGATAATTCTTGGAGAAATTCAAAGCAAAAGTTCACCAAATTTTATGGTAATTAGTAACACAAATCCATTCCTCCTTCACGGTAGTGATGTCGTTTGTTTTCTTTTCATGAATTATTAATGAGTTTGAGAAGATTCCATCGACAGACTCAAAAGTTGGAAGTGCGTCACGTGACTCAAAGTTTTGGAGCAACAAGGTTAACCGGTTTAGCTTGTCCAAATCTCGTGCGAACCGGTTTCATCGAGACTTGACAACCTGTTTTTGCGGTTACAGATCTGTTGGCGGTTGAACGGCTGCCGTTTCACGAGTTGTAAGAGCGCCAAAGATCGCACAGGCATGGGAATCACCCTTGAACAGTGTATGATTCTCAAGCGAGAGCACAACATGGACTCGCAGTTCTTCCAGCAGGCGTTAGACGCCATGAGAAGGTACAGTGACTCCTTGATTCATCTGTGATGCTCCACATACAGTTTCATCGTCGCATTAATTTCATTAATACAGAATCGGCCTATTTGGATGTCAAGGCTTCCTTACTTACTAAAATAAATGTTAATTTTCATGACGTATTTCAAACGAAACCCATTTTTTCTCTGTACACATTTTAGGACCTGACGGCAAATATCACACAAAACGGGTCAAAATCTTTACCTTATTTTGGGCGAAAAGGTCCATTTTTGGGCCGCTCATACCTCTATAGCTTATATTCCTTGTTATTTCCTTGTTATTAATTATTTTGCTATTTTGGAACTTTTGGTCACCTTATTTCCTTGTTATTATCGCCAAATACTATCAAATATACAACGTAATAAGATAAAATGATTCTGCAGAGCAAACCAGAAGCAAATACCATCAAATATTTAACGTAATAAGATAACTGAAAAGATTCTACAGAGCAAACCAGGAGCAAATACCATAAAATACACAGCGTATTAAGATGAAATGATTCTACAGAGCAAACCAGGAGCAAATACCATAAAATACACAGCGTAATAAGATAAAATGATTCTACAGAGCAAACCAGGAGCAAATACCATAAAATACACAGCGTAATAAGATAAAATGATTCTACAGAGCAAACCAGGAGCAAATACCATAAAATACACAGCGTAATAAGATAAAATGATTCTACAGAGCAAACCAGGAGCAAATACCATAAAATACACAGCGTAATAAGATAAAATGATTCTACAGAGCAAAACAGATGCAGTAGTTTGGAGATAAGTGTAGGATTACAAGGATTGAAGTGGATTACAGTTCATCAAATTTGATTTATTGACAGGCGGTCAAGAAATCAAAATTGCCATTCCTGTGAAATTTTGACGTTTTTAGTCGTCATTTTGTTTCTTTAATTAATATTTCTTTGCTTTCATTACGTTTGGCGATTTTTTTCTTCCTATTTTAAGATAATAAAGCAAGCTTCTGACCATAATGATGAAAATACCATACATCAGCCTGCACAGTGTCCCTTTAAAAACAGCTGTCTACAAATGATCACCGCTCATTGAATGCTATATCATATCTTTTGAGCGGGCCACTCGCCGATCTCTTGTGATACTTAAAGTTTAAACCTTGTTTTATTTTTTTTATTTAGCGAAGGAACAAGGCGAGAAAACACTTTCAAGAACACAGGAGTACGCAGATATGCCTTCAACTCCTGGCAAGTCATGGCACTTCCTAAACAGTACCGACCTCCAGATGGAACTTACGGCAAAAATGTGCAGACGTAAAACACGTCCTGCAGGCTTGTAAAGTAACGCAACCTTCTGAAACTAAAACTGTACACTGACTCCGGCCCCATCACAAAAAGTTTATCCGTGAAGTAATCATGGAGAAATCTGGAGTGTATCTTTTAGGAAACAGATTCCCCGGGGGGGGGGGGGGGGGGTACTTGGGTCAACTTTTGCTGGGTATGTGCCGCTGGCCTCTCAGAGCCCCTACCCCATTATAGTCTATTTTGTGGCCAGTTATAGACCCCATCTTTGTCACTTTTGAGTAAATGTAAATTTCGCAATCCCAACTTAGTCACTTTCTGTTTTGGCATCTACCTTGGGTTCGGAACACTTTTATCTAGGTCATCTTCAAATGAGTTGACGCATTTATTAAATGTAGGAGACTTTACTCTTCACCTACAAACCTTCTGGTACATTTGTTAGCCGAAAATATTTACAAGCTAAAACTGCCAAAAAAAATCCTTGCCAGAATTTTCTTACCCCAAAAAATTCCGACAATTTGCGACCCCATTATAGTAACTCTATTGAAAATGCAACACCATTATAGTCAATCCAGTCGTGAAAATGCGACCCCATCCAGCGGCACATCCCCATTAGCCCATTACTAGGAAGTACCCCCGCCGGGACAGATTCATATTTTTCTCAAGTCTGACCGTGCAGTCTCGCTATGTCAGAGCCGTCTTATGCATAGCCACAGTTAAACTCTGAATGTATGCATTAGTCAATTCCAGGGCATTTGCACAGCGTTTTTGCCCCCGCCATGGGGCATTTGCCAATTTTTCTCACAAGATGCTTATGTCCGGGGCGACATGAGCACTGCTGAAATTGACGGATGCATTTATTACAGAAACTCGCTCTCCCAGTTCTTTGTACTGTACCGTTCTATTATTTTATGTATATACAGAAACATTCTAGAAGATTATATTGACCAGAGTTTCTTTGTCTATATATTTTGATACTAGCACTTGAAGAGAAATGTAGATAGAGAACGAATGCATTTTATTGAAAGAAAATACATGGGAAGGCGGAGATATCAAATTTAATATCCCCAAGCAGGCATGTATGACTTTGTTTATTATATAAACCACACTAATACGAAGTTTAATTAATTTGCCGAAGATTTTTCGAAGATTTCAAAAAAATTTTCCTAATACTGTCCGAAGGTTTACGAAGGTTTCCGATCGTTTCCGAAGATGTCCGTCGATTTTCCGAAGAAGATCCGAAGATGTTTCTGTTGTACCTTTTAGCTCGTTTGACATTTTGTCCTTATTAAGGTGGCTCCCAACAGTTTCCAGCACTTTTCAAGACTTAGAATTTGATGGGTCAATAAAACCACTCTTTATCAGTTGATGCTACAATCATGATATCAAACAAATGCCCAGTGATTGGTGAACACGTCGTTATCATTTTTGTGACACAATATGTTACTATAGCAACAGTATAACGTGCTGAAAACACCCTTAATTTTAGCTTTAAGTGTTAATAACTAAAAAATGACTCGGCGAACCCCATGTTTTATTGTCGAAATTTGATCAGTAGGATAAGATGCAACTTTTGGCAAAGTTTAAAAAAATTCTGTAGGTGGGGTTCAGAGCTATCTTAAATTTTCGAAAATTTAAGGTGGCTCTGAACCCCACCTATAGAATTTTTTTAAACTTTGTCAAAAGTTGCATCTTATCCTACTGATCAAAATTCGACAATAAAAAAATGGGGTTCACCGAGTTACTTTTGATTAAATTTTCGAAAATTTAACAATTAAAGCTGAAATTAAGGGTGTTTTCAGCGCGTTATGCTGTTGCTATAGTACCATATTGTGTCATAAAAATGATAACAACGTGTTCATCAATCATTGGGCATTCGTCCGATATCATGATTGTAGCATTAACTGATAAAGAGTGGTTTTAATGACCCATCAAAATCTAAGTCTTGGAAAGTGCTGGAAACTGTTGGGAGCCACCTTAAAATAAGGGCAAACGTGGTAGCTACAATAAATATTATTGAAGATATTGATATCTTCACTCTTCACAGTCAAGATCAATTTCACATCTCCACATGTGTGAGATATGATTTTTCCGCGGTGGGAGAATTTGAAGTTTATATAAGAAATGAGATACTTTGGATCTTAGCTGAACAAATTGGCGTCATACTTTCGTAATAAGTTCCAAATCACTTTGTAATTGCGAGAAAGCTCTTTAGTGGAAAAATAGGAAAGTGATGAAAAGGCCCAGTCCGCTTCCCTTCTTTATCGTGACCCAACCTGCCTCATTTTAATTTTAAATTTTTTCAGCGGAGAGCTCGCAGGCGAGATGAGGCTTTTTATGCGTTCCTATTGTAGCTGAAAATACTATTTTAGTAAATCTAAAGTTGCCCAATAGTAGTTTTGATATAGATTTATACTTTCGAAGTATCTTGTCTGAAAAATGTGAAATTTAGTTAAAATTCGGTTTGCACTTTTAAACTAGCAATGAAAATCAGAGTAATTGAAACATAATATAAGACAACGTGTAACAAGAGTTGATATAGTTTATTGGGGAATAAAGCAAGAGTTATTTTTTAAGGTGTCTTGTGCTTCACTCACTGCCCCATTATATATGAACGCCCAGGGTCTCGGATATAAAGTGGCGAGCGTGATCGTCCTATCGGTACTAATGATTTGCTAGCAATCACGCGCGCGATTGAAAGTCGCGCGAGGAAGATGTGGTCGTGATCAGGGGTGTCCGCTTTAGGAGAGTTGAATCAAATGACTGTATCGAGGAAGGCACTGTTGAAACGCGCATTGGCTTAGCTTTGCTCGAGGGTGTTTACAATTCAAAATATCCAAATGCAGGGCCGTAGCATGATGGGGAGGGGCCCAATAATTTTGAACGTTGTCTTTTCTGTCGAAGTCAATGCAAACATCAAGTTAGGCAAAAACTGTTAGTGTCCGTAGGATCTAAGTAGTAGGTTCATTTATCCATCATACAACACTGTCAAGTTGTATAATTTGTACAAACCTGTTCAGTGAATGAGTACAGTTATGTTTAAGTAACGTATCTGATCCATGGTTTTGCCTTCAGGATATTTCCAGCTTCTTTATTTTCATTTTCTTGAAATTATTTAAGCATGAATGATTTGAGGACTTCTACGGTATTGAATGAAAGAAGAAATTAAACTGTTAACCGAGGATACGGTGCATTGTAAGACTGATTAAGGCAAGCTCCTGGCCATTATTATAAAAACACGATAGATATGCCTTTGCAGTGCCCATAAGTGGAAAGTACCTTTAAGGGAGATATAACAGGAAGTTGTTGCCAGGAACAGTTACAAGGTGCTTGAACATTCATCTCATGTCACTGATTTACTAAATCATGTGAGATTCCCCCGGGTGTATGAGTCACTTCGGCAAACTCTTAGGTCGATCGAGAACATTCAGGAAACATAAAGGGACAATCTCGCAGGCGTGGTCGGACGCTCCAAGTATAAATTATGGACACGTCATCATTATTCCGTATCAAACAAAAGCGCTCCCAGGTAGTCTTGATGAAATAATATTTTGGTCTTAAGTGAATTTTATACCATCCAAATACCTGGAGTGAAAATCTCAAGGAAATCGTTCCATTCGAATTTCAGAAATATTGGCTTGAATATGAACTGGCCTGGAGTATTATTTCGCTTTTATATCCAAAATTGATCCTCCCCACTTATTAAAATAGTCACGAATAAAAAAAGCGATCAATGCATTTTTTTGAAACTTTATAGTCCTCATGAAGATTAATTGATATTCAATACAACTGCCAAGTTTTAAATTCGTTGAAACGTTCTATGGCTGTCAATTTTCAGACTAAACGTAGGAAAATATTGCGCTGATTTTCACGCTTAAGCCTGGTTTCTATATGATCGCAGCGATCGTTACGATCGACGATCGCTGCGATTCTTGCGATCATATGGAAACCAAAACGTTGCGATCGTTGCGATCTTTGCGATTGCGATCGATTCTTGCGATCCTTGCGATCGCTGAAATCTCAGGTTTCCATATGATCGCAGCGATCGCAAGAAAACGTCGAGTAGGCCTGGATCCGATAAACTTTAAGTGCATTATGGGATACAAGGCTTTGGGGTGCAATGCTTTTTGGGACATTTTAGATCGCAAGAGTGGTTTCCATATGAAAACCTCTCGATCGCGTGATCGCAAGGATCGTAGAGATAGGAATTTTTCTATCTCTGCGATCGCAATCGCAAGGATCGCAACGTTTTGGTTTCCATATGATCGCAAGGGTCGCACAACACTTTTTTCTGCGATCGTTGTGATCGTTGCGATTATATGGAAACCGGGCTTTAGTGGTTTGTTGCTTCATTATGCGTCTCCATTGTCTCGAATCACCACGCAATTGTAAATTTCATTACATAATGAATTCATAAACGCTTCATTGCTTTGTTTTAAGTCTTACATCAATTCGTGATGTACTGAAAGTTACAATTCCACGGCGATTTGATACAATGGAGATGCATAATCATTACCTTTCATTTCAGTCGAGCCACCTTAACGGGGCTGTACGCGATCCTCGCAGAGCAGGGCGGCTTTTCCGGCACGACATGTCATCACATGCGGTCCTCATACAGGACTTTCATCAATGTTTTTGCAAAGAAAAGGCTCGCAGAGCCGTACGGGTCATATGATAAAACCAATTATCAGTTAAGCCTGGTTTCCATATAATCACAACGATCGCAACGATCGCAGCGATCGTTACGATCGACGATCGCTGCGATTCTTGCGATCATTGCGATCGCCGAGACCTCGGGTTTCCATCAGGATCGCAGCGATCGCTAGGAAACGTCAAGCAGGCCTGGATCCGATAAACTTTAAGTACATTATGGGATACAAGGCTTTGGGGTCCCATGCTTTTTGGGACATTTTGGATCGCAAGGATCGCAAGAGTGGTTTCCATATGAAAACCTCTCGATCGCAATGATCGCAAGGATCGCAGAGATAGAAATTTTTCTATCTCTGCGATCGCAATCGCAAGGATCGTAACGATCGCAAGGATCGCAACGTTTTGGTTTCCATATGATGGCAAGGGTCGCACAACACTTTTTTCTGTGATTGTTGCGATCGTTGCGATTTTATGAAAACCAGGCTTTAGGTGCTTCTGGGTTTTTTTTTTTTTTTTCATTTTGCACGATCACACAAGTTGTTGAACTTTAAACTTTGTCGTGTCTAAATAGTTTATACCAAACCAGCGGATGGTGTTTTTCGCGCGCTCTGATTGGCAACTCAAACTCGGTATCTAATTTTTATTCACCTCATGTTATTTTTCTGGATTTCACGCGCGTGTTTTCCTGTATTTATCAGTAATAAAGTAAATATTGCAGGCTGGCTATCTACTGGTTTGGTAAATACTAAAACAGTGTCAGTGTCGGTGAATAGTGCGGATCTAGGAGAGGCCCCCTTCTCCTTACCTGGCCAAAAAGAGGGAGGGAGGGGTGATCTGAACTTCCTGCTTGTCGTACTATTTTGAAAATTCCGGCTTCCATCTCTTTGCGCTTTTCCTAGTGCAAACATTTGCGATGTTGTGAATATTTTTGCTATTTCTTCCCCCTTCTACCACATTGGTAGTTCTAGAACATATTATCAGTAAGGGCTGGTTCCCACCAGCGACGTAATCGGGACAAGCGAAGTCGTAGTTGGAAGCGTAAGATGTAAGGAGCCTTACGTTCTAGTATAAATAAAAAACGCTTATAATTACGTCGCTTACGTCACTTGTGGGAACCAAGCTTAAACAATGAATGGGTTTGGGTGGAAAGCGGTATTCCCAAGGTATAAATATAGCGAAGGTTTAAGAACAAACAACAAGCCGTGCACAAACAAATCTTCAAACCTTGATGAGCAAAATAGCAAATCTAGATTATATTATATACAAAAAAATATAAAATTGGAGCTGACCAGGTTCAGACAATATTTCGGTTGGCCAGTACCAAAACCTTCATCAGGTTTATACATGTGTATATAGGTTTATATATAATAGGTTTATGAGGGTTGGGACTGGTCAGCCGAAATATTGGTTGAACAGGTCAGCTTCCATAATATAGAGTAAGGTTCACGAATTATTAATAACTTATAAGACCCCATCTACACACATGCGTGATCGATAATTTTATTTGTCAACAAAATTTTTTATAACGCGTTTTCAGGTAGGGTTTTTTATGCGTGTGCGTATAGTCAGGGACAGTAACTCGTCCCCAGGACTTCCTCTCCGCATTCAAAATGGCGGCGCGTGGAAACCCCTGGATGACAGAAGGCTGCAGAAATACTCCAAGAATCAGGATATATTTTGTCACGTGATACATATTTTGCTTGAATCAGGGGTACCATAACTTCAATATATTTTATATTAGTTTACGTCGTACATGTAGCCGGGGCCTGAGCAAGGCCAGTGATGATAAAGAACTGCATGGCCAGCATACAATGTGTAGAGAACTATTAGATTTGCTTTTTATTAGATGTTAGATATTAGAACAATTATTAAACCAGTTCGGTTAAAAATACGTTTTCTTCATAAAACACAGATCTCGGTCTTCATTTCCGTGTTTTTAACCCGTGAATACGCGCAAGTGTAATAAACGGGTTATCGGTAATGGCGGCTAATTCACTCACACACTCGCTCGCTCGCTCGCTCGCTCGCTCGTTCCATCACTCAGATGTAAACTTTTTCCTCATATCTAAAATTAAAATAATAAAATTTGTCTTCAGTAATTAGTCAAATTCAAGGTGGCGCAGTGTGCAAGCGATCAAACAATGGGGGTGAAGGACGTGAGTTCGATGCTCGTCAGGGCGGAGTTTTTTTTCTTTTTTTGTTTTTGTTTTTTCAAACTGAAAATTACTGGGTTTTTTTTGTTTGTTTGCGTTCGACAAAAGTCGTCACATTTAATTTGCAAAAACAAAAACGGGCCCAATATTGCGTTACCGCTCAATCGTTCCATTACTGAGCTGTAAACTAAAAAAATGACGTAATGCTTTGTTACGAATGCGTTTCGTAACTGAGAACAACGTGGATTCAGTGATAACAATAACTAATTTGCATGTAAACGAATATAAACATCAATAAGCTTAGAGATCTTTCGCATTTGGAGCCTTTTATGCAACTTTAAAATCGATCTAAAAGGATTTTTCAACCGAGGCCGCGTTTTGATACGTACTACCTTACAATAACAAAATTTAGTCTTATCTTAGTAGTTCCGCGATGGTCTTGTTTGGTCAATCGGAGGCCCGAGTTCAAGTCTCGCTAAGGGCTTTTTATTTCTTTTCTTTTTTCTTCGGACTGGACATTATGAAAGCGATGTACTTTTGTGTGTTTGTGTGTGTGTTCGTCCAAATATTTTTTTAAAAAAATATCGAACCGTGTCAGTGTGAAAACATAAGCTTACCGCAATTTTGCGTTACGCGTTAGCATTTCTTATTCATGGGTTGGCTCTTAGGAGCCTTTGATTCTTTTCGTTTCTTTCGAAGGTTTATAACGCTTGGAAGACGCAACTAAACAAACGCATTAAAGTCATAAAATCGCTCGCACATAAAAAAAATTCGCGTGCTTCCCATTACAAAGTATAAATATATTTTCATTTTTTTTAAAAATTTTTTTAAAATTTACTTTAAATTTATTTATTTTTTATTTATTTTTCATTTAATGACTTCACGATCGTTCTTAACCATGTCTGTCTCTTTTTATTTTTCCCTTCGCTTTTCAGCCTAGAAAAAGCAACGCAGGTAGAGTATCAACGCAGTTAGTACGCAAGAAACCTTTCTTTTTTCGCGTTTCTGGATTCGCTTGCTGAAAAAGCGTGAACAATAGAATCGCGTCAAATCTGTAGCGTGCTTGTCAGCGATTGGCTTCTCAATTTTAATCCATATTCATGTAAAATTGCAGAACGTGTCACAAACTAAGCAAGGTCGTAGTTGAGAGAGGACGCCGAGATGTAAGGATATCGATGTGGCAGTCCTTGTCCGCCGAAGACATACGAGGGACAAGGAATACATGAAGCAGGGAAAGACGTCTTCAAACAAGTACAACGCGAAGGTTAGCAATGATTCCAGAGAAAAGTAGTTAATTTATTAGACTACAAGTGGAACAAAGGGCGTTGGTTTTACAGAATATTGTTAGAATTTTGTCAAGAAAACTGAAATAATTTTCCTTTTGCTTCATAGGGAGAAGTCAGTGCACAAGGAATAAAGAAGAAACGAGGCAAGGAAAGAAGTATTTAAAACGAGTACAACTGAAGGTAAGCACTGATTTCACACAATTTTGTTTAAATTTTGTGTCGTCAACTATGAGAATTTTCAAAATGTTGCTCAAAAGAATTGCCACGTGTATTTTGAGTGTCGCCATAGTTTGAACTCAACTGCGAAACAGTACGAAGTTTGAATTGCTTTGTTTAATTCGCATTGCAAATAAGGCGGCAGCCCGCTTGCGTTGAAGCTGGAATAAGCAGTGAAATAAAGGTTTTGCGTTGATACAAATGTATGAAAGATTAGGAGAATGGTTTGGCTTCGTTGCTTCTTGGAATTTATCCAAGAAGCAACGAATGCAATGCAACTTTGCGAAGGCGGCCGCGTACTTAGAACATTTTCCCAAAGCGTATAAAATTTTCTCTTTGTCTTCTTTGGCAGTCACAGTGACAAAAATGCAAGGAATTGTAATTTACGTGTTGAAAACGATTTAAAGATTGTTTATCTTGTACAAAAACTAGAAAGCAAATGAACATGTCCTCACCAAAGAATCTGTTTATTTCGGTTTCAGGATAACTAACACAGTGGTGTGGAAAAGAGGAGGAAAACAATTAAGAAGACAATGGAATCACTAAATCAGGAGGAAACGCTACAAAGATAAGAACTTTGAAAAAATATTATTGAAATAAAATGGTGGCTGACAAAATTTTCCAAGTTTACTGATAGTTTCCGAGGGAACTTTACACCGTCGCAGATTTATCAATTGGCTGGAAAATGGACTATAAACTAATTAAACCCAAAAATCAAAATCCCATGCATAAGAAATTCCGAAGAGGTTTCATTTGAATGGTCACAATTTAGGATTTTGCCCACAGTTAAAAATCAGAACCACGTTGTACAGCATAATAAACCTGAGTATCACAAGAACGTTCTGTTCAGTAGCTTTCATTTGAATGGTCACACTTTAGGGTTTCATCCAGACTCAAACGTTAGAACCACCTTGCACACAGAGCGTAATAAACTATACAACAGGAAAGTGTTTCTTTTCAGGGCTCCATTTAAACCAGCTCTGCTAAATTGGATGCCTCTGGATAAATAAATAAATAAATAAAGCTTTGATTTGAATGGTCACACTTTAGGATTTTATTCACAGAGTCAAAAGTTAGAACCACCTTGTACAGCATAATAAACAGTACCACAGGAAAGTACTGTTCAGTAGCTTTCATTTCAATGTTCACACTTAAGGATTTCATCCACGGAATCCGAAAAGTTAGAACCACCTTGTACAGTATAATAAACAGTACCACAGGAAAGTACTGCTCAGGAGTTGAGCTTACATTTCAATGGTCACACTTAAGGATTTTATCCACAGAGTCAAAAGTTAGAACCACCTTGTACAGCATAATAAAGACCAATAAACAGTACCACAGGAAAGTACTGTTCAGTAGCTTTCATTTCAATGTTCACACTTAAGGATTTCATCCACGGAGTCCGAAACGTTAGAACCACCTTGTACAGCAAAATAAACAGTACCACAGGAAAGCACTGCTCAATTTCATTGATTTGAATGGTCACACTTTAGAATTTCATCCACAGACTCGAAAATTAGAACCACCTTGTACAGCATAATAAACAGTACCACAGGAAAGTACTGCTCAGTAGCTTTTATTTGAATGGTCACACTTTAGGATTTCATCCACAGACTCAAAAGTTAGAATCACCTTTTACAGCATAATAAACAGTACCACAGGAAAGTACTGCTCAGTAGCTTTCATTTGAATGGTCACACTTTAGGATTTCATCCACAGAGTCAAAAGTTAGAACCACCTTGTACAGCATAATAAACAGCACCACAGGAAAGTACTGCTCAGTAGCTTTCATTTGAATGGTCACACTTTAGGATTTCGTCCAGAGACTCAAAAGTAAGAATCACCTTGTACAGCATAATAAACAGCACCACAGGAAAGTACTGCTCAGTAGCTTTCATTTGAATGGTCACACTTTAGGATTTCGTCCACAGACTCAAAAGTAAGAATCACCTTGTACAGTATAATAAACAGCACCACAGGAAAGTACTGCTCAGTAGCTTTCATTTGAATGGTCACACTTTAGGATTTCGTCCACAGAATCAAAAGTTAGAACCACCTTGCACAGTACAACAGTACCACAGGAAAGTACTGCTCAGTAGCTTTCATTTGAATGGTCACACTATAGGGTTTCATTCAGACTCAAAAACTAGAACCACCTTGTACAGTATAATAAACAGTACCACAGGAAAGTACTGCTCAATAGCTTTCATTTGAATGGTCACACTATAGGGTTTCATTCAGACTCAAAAACTAGAACCACCTTGTACAGTATAATAAACAGTACCACAGGAACGTACTGCTCAGTAACTTTCATTTGAATGGCCACACTTTAGGATATCATCCACAGAGTCAAAAGTTAGAACCACCTTGTACAACAACAAAGGTAATAATACATACCGCTCATCCACAGACTCAAAAGTTAGAGGTATGTCTCCATTATTGACTCTGGGAGTGAAAGGCCTGAAATGAAGGACCGCACAAAGCTGGCAAAGCGTAGGAAACATATTTTAACGCGATTTTGATCAGCCACTATTTTAAACCTGGTTTCCAAATGGCACTGAATCTTAAGATCTGATGTAGTTCTTGTGACGTTGCGCGATCGTTTAGTTCCGTAAATTTTATAATTTTTATTCATCGAAAGAACAGACGATTTCAGTTTTTGTTAACTGGTCATGAGCTATAGCATACGTGCATTTTGAATCAATTAGTGCAGTTGTTTAAGGGGAAGTCCCGGGGGGGAAGTAGTATTTTTCCATCAATAAAACCTTGACGAGACGAGCGCAACCAGGTACCTTGACAACGAACGCGAAACCTGTTACTACAGCGACAAATGACCCTACATTAAGGGCACTTCTAAGACTGTTACACGGATCCTACAACCTTACAACATTCGTGTCACTCAGAAACCTGGCGAAAGACAAGGAGCAGTATACACTGAGATCAAATGCTGCGACTGACAGAAATTGAACATACGACTGACTGAACAAACGGACGACGTCAGCAATCACATTATTGACTGGGGCTCTGCTGAATGCGTTACCCACAGTAGACTACTACAAACGACTTGATCGAAACGCAGCAATCAATGACTAGTCTTAACAGCCAATAACATCAAACTA
Organism: Cladopsammia gracilis; assembly: GCA_022457155.1. Classification (NCBI taxonomy): domain Eukaryota; kingdom Metazoa; phylum Cnidaria; class Anthozoa; order Scleractinia; family Dendrophylliidae; genus Cladopsammia; species Cladopsammia gracilis. Next base: position 3,794 of record JAJGOT010000599.1, on the reverse strand, counting down.
TAACACATTAATATCATCAACTGACGGTTTACAATTCAAATGGTTCTGAAAATGACTTCCGCTCAGGTTGTCGAAATGACAGTTCTTTACAAAACTACACCAACCCGGACGATCACACTCGACAGACAACTGAAGAAAAAGAAAGTCTTAGGACTGAGTACTTCAATGCAAGCAACTCGCTGAAAGATAATACTCCACCGTGAACTATCTGCAGTTAGAGTCAAAATAAGCGTATCCAATAGCTCGTGATCACTCAAGGTCTCCTTCCATCAGTGCCATTGGTTACCATAGTAACACTGTCAGTTGGCGCAAGGAGGTGATATTATTAAGGTGGCACTAGCTGGCAATCTAGTTAACATTCCATTTTGCAAATTACCGCTTGAAACAAACAAATTAAGTCTATTCACAAATATACTGATCAAATTTTTAGAAAGTCGATTAAAATTATTTCACAACCTAGGATCGTTAAGATATAAAAGTAATTGTAAGAAGACATTTTTCTCGATGTTTACGATTAACAGTGCCACCTTAATAATTCACAGCTTTGCATCATCGATCGATTATTTAGTTGTTCAACAAGAGAACATAGACTTCTAAAATGCAAACAACATTTTCAACATAATCTTTTAAATCCAAGAAAATCATTGTTCATCGTGAATTTGTTTTCAACAACAGAAACAAAATGCTTTTTGAATTTCGGCTTTTTGGGAGCAGAAAGGGTGGTAAAAACAATCAACATATCTGAAGGGTCTATGTTCTCTTGTCGTCTCTGTAGCTTAGTTTATGAAACCCTAATGTCTGGTTTGGGAAACGTAGATAATTATAACTAAATTGACCAGTTATACAGATCACAAAAACAAAACTAGAAAAGGATTTCGCATTGAAAAGCGTGTTTTCGTTTATTAAAATTAAAAGGTTTGATAAGTACTTTTTCTGGAGCGATTCTAGATAAAACTCCGCTTTTTCCATGGTTAGTTTTTGAGAGCTTTTCCTACAAAATAGCGCTAGAAAACAAACTAAACGTATAGGTCATCAGTTTATTTTACTTACTGTAGTCGTGCGCATGCTGTAAATGGACAACGAGTTTTGAAATTTGATCTTTTTGAAGCAAAAATGCTGTAAATCATGAAGTTTTGATGCCCTTGATACTCGTCTGCTGTTTCAGCGTTTTAACCGATTGAAATGCTAAAATTCTGCGTTGGTAATGAGTCAGGATAGCTAAACGACGGGCTGACGTCTATTGTTTCGCCTAAGTTAAATTGTGCAATCAAGCAAGAACTTAAAGGGAACCTCCATTGTTATAACAAATTGACGTTAAATTGTTGGAAATAAAGTCTAAATTAAATTTTATTAAAAAAACAAGTGCAAATATAATTTTAGTGTACAAAAAAATGGATATGAATATCGCCTATTTCCGCTTTCAAATTTCCCGCGCGCCGCCATTTTGAATATTTATGACTTGTTACGGTTGTCTTATTGTTGTATACAAAAGAACTTCGATTCTTAACAATAGCGGCAACCGTAACACGTCATAATAATTCAAAATGGCGGCGCGCGGGAAATTTAAAAGCGAAAATAGGCGATATTTATATCCATTTTATTTGTACACTAAAATTATATTTGCACCTGTTCTTTGAAATATTTAAATTTCGACTTTATTTCCAACAATTTAACGTCAATTTGTTCTGACAATGGAGGTTCTCTTTAAGGTGGCTCGATTGGAGTATCCAATAGCTTTCAATGGTGATACGTTCTTAATTTGTATAATTAATACGCCGCTGTAAAAAACTGAACCAGGAGACTTACTTTTTCACATAAAGAGATAGACTGAAGTGAGATGAAGTGAATTTAATTGAAATCGTGCCATGAACGAAGTCAAAAATCTAAACGTTCGTTTTCAAAACGGTCTTGGTGATACTCATAGTTTACGGCGCTCCAAGATTTTCATGAATTGCATTTTCGAGAAATTATCGGCTGAAGTTTTTGGAAGAAATAAGAATACCGAAATCCGATTGGTCAAACTTTATTTACTGACCGTGTGGAAAATTTATTTTGAGCTTGTAGTCTCTTATACCTTTTAGATTACGTTGCAGAAAATGACAAAGAATAGCACCCTTACGGTATAATAAACAGCACCACAGGAAAGTACTGCTCAGTAGCTTTCATTTGAATGGTCACACTTTAGGATTTCATCCACAGACTCAAAAGTAAGAATCACCTTGTACAGCATAATAAACAGCACCACAGGAAAGTACTGCTCAATAGCTTTCATTTGAATGGTCACACTTTATGATTTCATCCACAGAGTCAAAAGTTAGAACCACCTTGCACAGTACAACAGTACCACAGGAAAGTACTGCTCAGTAGCTTTCATTTGAATGGTCACACTATAGGGTTTCATCCACAGACTCAAAAACTAGAACCACCTTGTACAGTATAATAAACAGCACCACAGGAAAGTGCTGCTCAATAGCTTTCATTTAAATGGTCACACTTTAGGATTTCATCCACAGAATCAAAAGTTAGAACCACCTTGCACAGTATGAACAGTACCACAGGAACGTACTGCTCAGTAACATTCATTTGAATGGCCACACTTTAGGATATCATCCACAGAGTCAAAAGTTAGAAGCACCTTGTACAGTATGAACAGTACCACAGGAACGTACTGCTCAGTAACATTCATTTGAATGGCCACACTTTAGGATATCATCCACAGAGTCAAAAGTTAGAAGCACCTTGTACAGTATGAACAGTACCACAGGAACGTACTGCTCAGTAGCTTTCATTTGAATGGCCACACTTTAGGATATCATCCACAGAATCAAACGTTAGAACCACCTTGTACAACAACAAAGGTAATAATACGTACTGCTCATCCACAGACTCAAAAGTTAGAGGTATGTCTCCATTATTGACTCTGGGAGTGAAAGGCCTGAAATGAAGGACCGCACAAAGCTGGCAAAACGTAGGAAACACATTTTAACGCGATTTTGATCAGCCACTATTTTAAACCTGGTTTCCAAAAGGCACTGAATCTTGAGATCGGATGCAGTTCTTGTGATGTTGAGCGATCGTTTAGTTCCGTAAATTTTATTATTTTTATAAGTTAAATTGTGCAATCACGCGAGAACTTAAGGTGGCTCGATTGGAGTTTCCAATAGCTTTCAATGGTGATACGTTCTTAATTTGAACACTTAATACGCCGCTGTAAAAAAAACTGAACCAGGAGATTTACTTTTTCACATTTTTATAGAATGAAGTGAGATGGAAGTAAGTTTAATTAAAATCGCACCATGAAGTCAAAAATCTTAACGTTCGTTTTCAAAACGGTCTTGGGATACTCATAGTTCACGGTGCTCCAAGATTTTAATGAATTGCATTTTCGAGAAATTATCGGCTGACGTTTTTCGAAGAAATGAGAGTACTGAAATCCGATTGGTCAAACTTTATTTACTGACCGTGTGGAAAATTTATTTTGAGCTTGTAGTCTCTTATACCTTTTAGATTACGTTGCAGAAAATGACAAAGAATAGCACCCTTACGGTATAATAAACAGCACCACAGGAAAGTACTGCTCAATAGCTTTAATTTGAATGGTCACACTTTAGGATTTCGTCCACAGACTCAAAAGTAAGAATCACCTTGTACAGCATAATAAACAGCACCACAGGAAAGTACTGCTCAGTAGCTTTCATTTGAATGGTCACACTTTAGGATTTCATCCACAGAGTCAAAAGTTAGAACCACCTTGCACAGTACAACAGTACCACAGGAAAGTACTGCTCAATAGC